>JASANE010023366.1:0-34633 GCA_030248225.1 Trileptium ribeirensis
TGCCTATGTACACAATCCTATATACCATCAGGAATACTATGGTGTGCAAGAAACCTTATAATGGATGGTGGCAGAGACACCCAGGATGAACAAATCTTTCACAAGACGGGTCCTTTATAACATGACTGCCACATAAGTTTCCTGTTTCCCACGATTTTCAGTTTCCCATTTCCCAAGATTTCAGTTTCCAGCATTTCCAGTTTTTCAATTTTCTCGTTTCCCGATTCCCAAGTTTATTGCCGTTTCCAAACAATTCTCCCATTTTGCAACATTTCCGTTTCCCTAGCTTTCCACGTTTTCCAGTTTCTTGTTTTCCATTTTTGCCAGTTTTGCTGTTTCATGGGGTTTTCTTTTCTAGTTTCTCAAAATTTAGCCGTTTCCAAACCTTTTCTGTTTCCTGACGTTTTAGCGTATACCGTTTTCTACATTTTCCAGTTTCCTAAACTTCCCGTTTAAAACATTTTCCAGGTTCTGATTTTTCTCTTTCTCAATTTTTCCGAAAACTCTATCTTTTCCAGTTCATCAACATTTTGCCGTTTCACACATTTCTCGTTTTCTACGTTTTCTTCTCTTTTCTTATTTTCGCATATGTTTTTCAGCTGTTACGAAGCAGAGCACTCCAAGCTTATCCTTTTTGCCTAACCTAGGTTTAAGTACTTGTAATGAAGCCAAGGGTGGAAAAAATAATTGTGGAGAACACTAAGAAATTGCGTCATCTATGGCTGTTTGTTTCACGTATAATGTGAATCTGATTGCATGTTTTTGTATGTTGAGAAGATGTAATGTATCTCATAAGCTGTGGATCGTTCAATTGTAATAACTTGATTCCTGATGTAGATCGCGGTTGTTTCGAATATAATTGTTTGTGCGGGTGTCGTTTGTATATTTCTCTAATTATGAATCGATGCATATATATCTCTCGTACTGTTGTGTTTACTTTGTTAGCGTGTACAAACATGACAAAAATCTTGTCTCTGAGTTCCCAGCTTATTGAGGCGAAATATTATGATCGTGTGTTAATCGTGTTAAACTGGACAGGAAGATGAGTTGCGCATAGGCGAATTTTGACGCCAATTGCCGTAGGGCATGCTGTAGATTATATGTACCAAATTTGCACACAATGGACCACCCGTTAAGAAGTTACGGACCTCATCCCCTCGATAAGTTCTGGCAATAAGAATTTCATAGATTCTTGCAATTATTAAGTTTAGGAGAGTTTAAAATAATATAACATTTTTAATTTTGTGTTAGGGCTACAGTGTGGATACGTATCGGCTTTTAGTGTAGCCCTTGGGTGTATTAAGTATTAGGGCTGTATTGTAATAACGGGACGTAGCTGCGTGGCGCAACTTCCTAACGTCATGCCCATACGACCCCGGCTATCGTAACCTCAAGGGCGGACCGTGAATTTTCAAAGTTTTAAGCCAGTTCTTAGTCAGACCCAAGAAGCTGCGGAGCTTAGCAGGCCGCAAGCGCGCTTCACGGGGTGTGTTCGGACTCCGCCCGATTGGTTGCGCACGTGTCTAGTTTTGGGCATGATTTCTGACGTCCACCAGGGAGGTTAGCACCGACACCTGCTCACAGGTCATGGCGCTTGGTCGTCGTTCCCTATCCTAGTCTCATCGGAAGCTGTTTAAGTCACTTAATTTGTGTTAAAAGCTAGAGTGAAATTTCTTCATTGCCCTAGAAAGTCGAAACTCAAGTCGTTCTGCCTAGATAAGGCTCTAGATTTTTCTGCTTAGGAGCGTTGTAATTTATGTGGCCCCCGCAGGGTTCCGACAAGCCCTGAGAGTTTACTGTCGGAAGATCAATGAACTGGCCCGCTTTCCTCATTGAATTCGATATTCAGAATTAATGATTCGACTAGTGTAATTTGTGTTCAGTTTGGAGCATGGGGTACGCAAAAGTCTCTAGTAAACTTTGCCAGCTAGCGGGCTATACGCGTCTAATTTTCTTGTGGATTCTTCTTGCATGATCCCGGGATTCAAATAGTCAAGCAGCTATAGCAGAAGGCTGGGCGCGTCATTGCTTGGAACATTCTGGTCCACAAGCCAAGTCGGGCAAAGCCTGCTCGTCCGAGCGGACAAACCACCAATGTTCGTATCGTCTCGGTATTGACTATCACGACACTGGTCGCCTATGGTACAAAGTTTATTAGATTGCTCAATAATGCTTTTGTGTTCCCAAATTTTCTTAACTCATGCTGATAAAACGAATTTTTTTGGGACTTTCGAAACCCCAACGGAGGCTAATTCTCCTTTCCTAAGCTACAACTCTGTTCGAGCTCAAACATGATATGAGCGTCGAATAGTTACTGTAAATTTGTAAACCATGAATGCAAAACTAAAG
The DNA here is from genome assembly GCA_030248225.1 of Trileptium ribeirensis. Classification (NCBI taxonomy): domain Eukaryota; kingdom Metazoa; phylum Nematoda; class Enoplea; order Enoplida; family Thoracostomopsidae; genus Trileptium; species Trileptium ribeirensis. The sequence continues at coordinate 2,350 of JASANE010023366.1, forward strand.
CAAGTCCCTACTGGTTCAGCTTCGAAACCAGTAGAGCAGTGTTGGAAAGTTTTACCGTGGTCTGCTCAGCAAAATTCGGTGATCCTACCTCAAAGAACTGCAAGTTATGTAAAGCATGGACGACTGGAGCGTCCGTTTTGTGTCGTCCTACCTAAGACCACGGGGAATCAGAAAGACTTCGGTTTCTTCTCCTACAACCCTCTACCTCCTGTGCATCCGCCCACAACGTCCAAAGCAGGACTCGACTTTGGGTGTTTTGTCACAGACTTAGGAATACTATAGCGATTCAAGAGACATATAACGTTAAATCAGTACCCGGAAAAGAGACTCCTGTGAATGGTCTGTTACTGTGGCATTTGGGGGAAAAAACCCCCATTATCCAGGCAACTTAGCTCATCCTCACTTACGAACTTCGATCCGGGGCAGCAAAGGATAGCCCCCTTCGCGAGACAATAATTGTCCGCGCGGTTCCTCCGATCGTCGAGTACATTCCACACGCTAAAAAGAAATAAGCACGAGAAAGAGCGGAAAATCGGAAATAAAACACATTAGAAGTCGTGCGTCGGAGCCGGTCAGTAAAGTCGACCGAACTCCGCGCCGCCGAAGTCAGGCTGATTCCAAGACTCGATGCGTTGTTCGTAAGCTAAATATTTTTGTCTATATTTTAGGATAGCGATTTTGTCGCCATCCAATCGCTGACGTATTCTTGACGCCCACTTTTTAGGTTTCTTCTTCGGCGTCCAATTGCGGACACTTCCGGAAATTCAAATTTGACAGCTACCGTAAGCCGTCGTTGTCCTTAGGGAGAGTCGGCTTCAATCAAACCTGCCGACATCAAGTTTGAACCCTCCGAATAGTCGGAGGTCAACCATCTGCGATTTCAGCCCACATTTTCTCATGAAACGTGAGCTCTTAGGCTTTAACTTTCCGCAATTAGTGCCGGATGTGCATTGAAATTCGAGTCCAACGCACTTCTATTTAAACGATTTCCTGTCCCAGAGTGATTGTGTCAACATTGTCAGCTTCCGGGACACTCGATCTTCAACGATTTTCAAATTTGTTTGCTCTTTTTCTTATTGTTCGGGCCGTCAACTCATCGTCCCACGAAACGACCAGCAATCGGATGAAGTCCTAATTGTTCGTCGGCCCCATCTGCTGTATCGCCTTTGTGGTCTCGACTTGCCGCCCGTTCAATTAAACTAATAGCAGCGTGGAAAATGACCCGTCTTCATGAGAACACCAAAGAACTTTAAGCGAAATCGCGTCTTTTCGTGATTTCTAGTTAATCTTTACGCGACCTAGGGGGGAGGGCGTTGACGGGAATGCGCCCTTCTAAGGGAGGTGCGGTATCCTCCAAGGAACCCCTAACAAGCCGGGGGCGCTATTCGGGGACACCAGAAACCCGCGGTAGGGCACTAAACACACCCCCCTTTCCTTCCTACTAGTCGATGTCCAGTCCGTCCATAAAACTTACAATTTTAACGATTCCTAATACATGGTGTCCTCGTCGTCCGTCCGTGTTTTTCATGTCCTTATTTGTAACAGCCCGAGTTTTATACTAAATCCGAAATATTCGGAACCAGGCCAAAAGGGCTTAAAATTCAACGGATAAAGAGCGATCGGATACCGGTGGTGCGTGATCCAGGGATTCATTGATGTATCACTGATAATTGTGTTGAATAAAATAAAATATTGTATTGTATTCTATAAATGTGTTATCACGCTCCACCAGCCAGAGGTGCGCGTGGTGATTTCGCACCAAAATTGCATCAAAGTTCTACTGTTGAGGTGTCCGATCGATTCCAGGACCGGCGTTACATTGTGAATAATACTAAAGTGGTATTGTATAATTGTTTTGTGTTGGAAGGTGATACGGATGCGTAGTTGGACGGGCCGGGGACAAGGGGAAAGATTTCACATTCTATCACAATTGGACTTAGCAATTTCGTTGGATAGGTGCCCCAGGGTCGTTTCCGGTGCGCATCTGCAAATGTTACGTATTCATAATTGTTGTTAAATTGATAAAATGCGTATTGTATATGATGCCAAGTGTCAGGATGGGTCAGGGTGCTGTGCGAAACCCCATACCAAACATGGGTTTTCGAGTTCTTATGACATTTCAGGACCCGGGAAGACTTATCCTGACACTCAGGTAGATGGAACAGTTATTTTTATGTATGTTGAATGGTTATTCAAGAGTTTTCATGCATGTTAGAACAGTTGTGGGACGTTTTGAATACATAAGGAGATACAAATTGAATCCGCGCAGGAACAGTTCTAACTTATTAGGGGTGTTTTATAATTTTTAAAATTTTGGGATCCTTTATAGTTTAGGCACGGGGGGGTGATAATATCGTAATTAGGCATCTATAAGGTTTCAAAATCACTCATTCGGGTCAACTTGACCCCAACCCGTAAGTACTTAGGGACTCCCAATCCATCGTTTAAACTCCCAAACATTAAGGCCCTAAATTTCCACAGCTCAAACCAAAATTCCCCGATTTTTCAAGCCCTGTACCTTAATTGGGTCCTATACTAACCATTTCAAGGAAAACCGGGGCCACCCGCCCCAACGGATCTCCACAGGATTCCCCTAACTCAGCTGGGACCCGAAATTGTCCTATCGCACACGCATTTAACTGCATCTAACGGGCCTCCTAGGGGAATTACACATTTGGGGCTCTCATCAGTAGGAAACTAGCCAGGGCATGGATATGATCCCGCCCACGGCCGCCTACTCCTTTTCGTTCCTGAAAAATAAAAATTTATAAAAAATGTTACTCATCTAAAGCGCCCCAAGCGCTTTTATATTTTTCAAATTTATAAGCCTCGCGCCGACCAGCGCGAGGTTTCGTTGTTTACGCGGGGCGCCTGTGTGCTTGCCAAAATGACCAATGTAAGTGAGCAACGATTAATGTTCTTGTCCCTGACCAAGGGGACCGAAGTTTGTTGTACTGCTATTGTCATGTTGGTTGATGTGCGTATTTATGTTGGCACGGCGTATGCTCACGTTCTCTTCTGCGCATTGTAGATTTCGTTTTGTACGTATCCATATAAGCTTTTGAGTTGGTAGACGATTTCAAACTTCGAATTTTGGGCACCGGCCAGCAACATTAAAGGACCCAAACGCCGACAAAAGGGGGGTTTAAGCTAGGTATAAAATAGACTGCCCAATTCCCCGATTGAGACCAGTCGATGTTTTCCGTTTTAAAGTTCTGGCGGTTGTCGCCACTTTTCAAACTTTCATTTGGTATAGGTTTTCTTTTTCTTTCTCTTTTCGTTTAGGTATACTAGGGGTGGTTTCTCGCCATGCCGCCACGGTGGAGAGCCTCCCCTGGTTGGATACATGTTTCAATCTTACGAAGGGCCGTCCTTTGCGGACGTTGGAGCGTCGGAAGGATGCTTCGCGCGCCCGTAAAGGCCGGGCCCCGTTAAAATTCCCTAGACTAGGCTAAATTGTTCAAAATTTATGTTCACGCTCATATCGACTGGTTCCCCGCTCCTCGGACATCTTCTTTCGGTTTACAAGTCCGAGGAGTGATCAAAATGTTTCTAAGACAGCAGGGGATAATCAAAATTTCTGGATAGATGCAAACAAGCTATCGAAGCTTCTATTTTGTGAAATAGCGGTTCAAATTTCTATTTCGCGACTAGTGAATCGTTTTTTGACGTCCTTAAGAACAGGCTTCTAGGAGTGCCGAGACAGTCGCAATCACCGTCGCGGTTTCGGGAGGCTCCCGTCGGATACCCCTAGAGTATAAATTTCGGGGTTGCGCTTATTTTTACAAAGAAGGGGAAAACCCAGGCACCCCAAGTCGTGCAGCTACGGTGACCGGGGTCCGGGGAACTTCAGTCCTTGATCGAAAATCTCTGTTTCGGTGTCATCTCAGCAGGTCGGCGAGGTCCAGACTGCTTTATTCCTTTCCCTTTCGAAGAATAGGGTGTATTGTTTCCCGATAGGCGAAGAACCGGGACTGTCTCGGCTAACACTCAATTTGATATACAGGGTCGAAAAATTTTATAGGACATGTTTGAGATAATTAAGAGGCGCTTCGAAAAGTTCAACAAAAACTGTCATAAGCGATATTGGGAGTGATACTGGGGACGTGGCCGTTTGCATCCTCGGGTGACACGAGTTGCCCCCGTTTGTCTGAAATCGAGCAGCAGCATCGAATCCCTATTCGTTCGCTGTCTTCTTTTATTTTGGGCTAGGGTGCGATGCAAACGACTGCGGACCCGATCGTGACAAAATTTTAAGAGGCTCACTAGCCGAGCCTAGAGTGAAAACAGGGACTGGAGCTGGCGGTGAACTGAATAGTATTAAACTTTGGTGGGACGTGGGTTTTCTAACCGTGCAACTACAGGGAAAATCTAGGTCGGCACCCTCTCCCGGAGTCCTCTGGGAGCGAGTTTCTAATTAGTCGGGCAGTTCGCAGGCCGTTCCAGTCGCTGTCGAAATGATACAAAATTCTGAACCCTCGGTCCCGTTTTTATTCGGTGTTCAAACTACGAAAAAGGGACAACTCATCGTGATTTAATAGGTAACTAGTCGGTTTAAAAATTTCAGCATTCTTTCGCCAAAATTTATCGGGCTCTACTCGAGCGAAAATTCTAAGGGCATACTACGTCAAAGGGAATGTAGTATGTGCCTCGGGGTATCTTGTAGGGTACCCACCCTCCCGACTTGAGTATTATATTGTTGTAAATCGTGTGTTGTGCACCCCAATTGGGTGGTCTTATCAACTGTGTCAGAGAAAAGAAAGTGAATGTAGTAAAGCAGTTTTAACCGGTTGTGCAATTTATCAAGGCGTTTCGGTGTAGTACTTAAATTCCTGACCCAGGTAAATGTTGAGAAATCAGTTTTAGCAGTAGATTCTAAAGATATCGAACCTAAGCAAATTTTACGCCATAGCGCGCAAGTCATCCCTCACCCCCCGCCCTGTCGAGTTGATCTGCCGACGCAAGCTCTCCCACATTTCTCGCTCTAAGGCCCGAGCTGGCAATCCACCCCGCATCCCGCATCTCGTCCGTGTCTTACGTGAACCACCAGCAACGCTCCCGCCGCGAAGCCTCTCACCGTTAATTGTCGCTTTGCGTAACCCGCCGCCTAACATGTAACGCTGGTAATTAGAGTTGAGACAGTCAAGGGACTTGGGCCTCCGCCTCAGTGCCCCAACGTTCAAATAAGTAATCAAATTTTGCCGCCGGCTAAGTGGTCAGGCCCGTCGTGTATTACTGTAGGATCAGAACTGGGGAGATAGCGTACAAAGACCCCGACGGGGAACCTTGCTAGGCCATACTAGGACTAGAGAACCCCGTTTAGGGGATGAAGTGGAGAACGAGGGAAAGGCGAGTCAGCCTTATTACCGGAAGCAGGCTTAAGGGTTGACTTTCCCTCAGGGGGCCTTCGTACCACTAGATGCGTGCGCCAATATAGGGGCCAGGCCGAACACCCTGGTTAACCTGCCGGCAGCCTACTAAGCTAAGCGGTTCCCTTAGGTCATCGCATAGATCACCGGGGAGTCGTGGAAGCCGGGGTTGTCAAGGCACCACGCCAAGAAAAATGGTGGTGCAGCTGGGATCCCTTAGGGCCAGAACTGGTCCTAGTACAATGTACGTCCATATGCATATGGCAGGGGAAGCGGGACAAGGAGAATCCCAGGGAATTTTCGAGGGGCTGGGGAGAGATTCGACCCCAGGATGAAAAATGGGACCGATTGATACCAAACACGAGGGGGTGGATGTAATATCAGGTCGGGACCCACATTTGGACCGAGAGGAGTGGAGGGGAGGAGGAACCGAGAACCTAATGGAACCTAATGATGTTGATATGCCGAGTGAGAAATATGGGAGATGGCCGTTCGGACTTCGGGGGCCGATTAATGGGGCATCCGTGTCTAGCAATGACCCATACGCTGGCACGTGTAACCCATCTCAGGCGGCTGCATATCGGAGGGTACCTAAGAACCTAATGGATGGAGAACCTAATGGAATGGAACCTAGAGAGACGCCGTTCGGACTTCGTGGGCCGATTAATAGGGATCGCGTGTCTGGTAATGGCTCTAACGCCAGCGCGGCACAACCTGCTGAACCCGGGAACATTCTTGAAGCCCAGTTAATGGTCGAGGGCGATGGAGACGAAAGTCCGAGCCTTATTCAAAATTGTGTGTGTCTAGCGGAACCAGAAGAACCTGCGGAGGAACTTGTGAACTCAATGGAACCTAATGGATTAGCGGATACCGAGAACCTAATGGAACCTTGCGGAAGGAATGGATTACTGAGGAACCGAGAACCAAGGGAACTAAGTGAACCAAGGAACCTAGCGGATACATCCAACTTAACTAAACTGACTTCCATCAATTTAGGGCGGCCGTGTGAGGCCCCTGTAGCTTTTCAACCGACCGGGAAAGACCGTAAAGGACACTGGTCAGGTGCGATGGAGACCTTCGGAACACGGGTCAGTCCGATTGTCCTAACTCCGTTCAAAATTCGAAAGCGTATGTGTACCTTAGTATCTTTAGAGGCCGGGAAAGACCATAGAAGACACTGGCCAGGACAAGGGTAGCGTCGGGAAGTGAGCTGTCCTGATTGCCCGAGCTCCGTTCAAAATTATAATTTGTATGTAGGACCTAAGTCGAATAGAGTTCGGTCCGTAAGTGTAGGCGCCACCAGATCTGATCGGGTCAGGGACCGTGGCCTTTATTTGTCGTTGATCCATCTACCCACCCAGCAGGTGATTATGTGTGCGGCCGACTGCGACCGGGTCGGAGCCGGTATGGGTGAATCGTGTGTAGAACCGGGAGGGGAAGCTGTTCGACCTAAGTGTGAAAAGGGTTTAGGGCCACACGGAGACAACGCCGAGCCGAGTGCCGAAAATAGTCCAAGCATAGAAAATCACAATCATCGAGCTAGCATTTGCGAAGTTATGGAACCCAATGATAATAAAGTGGAACCTAATAACCCAAGGAAGGATGATACTGATACGGAGGAGCCAGTAGTAACCAGCAAGAGCTCGAAGATCGTGACAATAGCACCCGCAGTGAATGATATGGCAGAGAGATCAAACATAAGGGAGAACCAACAACTAGGGAACGGGACCGCAATCGTAACATGTCAACTAAGCACAGAAGAAGCCCATGAAATAGGGATAAACTTGACCGGATCGCTGGTTGATTTGACCAAGGTAATTGAGCAAGCCTTAAGATCACCCGAATCACTGGGGAATGTACACACTTTCGGCCAAGTTAGCATAGACCCTGCGATTGACAACATCGACACAGTCCCAATAGAATGTAAGTATAAATTGGATCAAGGGGATACCCGAACACATAAACAGCAGTTGCTAGACATCATACTAAGGAAATTGCTCGCAGTAGATAACACCAGCGAAATAGTAGATCCCTTAATTTTGCAAGGATTCCCAGACGAGGAACGACTAGTGTTGCTGGGACCGGATTCAGAATTTGTGCCAGGAGTTAAACCGGAGTCTCTTGGGAAATTCCCCCACTATACGCTCGCGGTACCGAAATTGCGTTTCGGGGAAGATCGAATGCCAGAGAGGACATTATTCTACCGGAGGGTCATAACGGTGTCGGAGCGGATATGCCATGCCCATCAGTTGCTCAGGATCCGGGTAGCTAAAACGGCCCGAATCGACCGACGGCGGGACGCTGCCGTTTTATCAGGGCTGGTAGGGTCCGCATCTCCGTTCCTACGCACTATGCCTGGGATACACGTTAGCAGTTGCATGTTAAAACATCTGAAGGAACTCTTGGAAATCGTTGCCCGAGTTATCAACGCAATGAGCATTATACAGGCGATCACGGAAGTGTATCGTATCAAATTCGCATCCTCCAAACAAGCATTGTATGTGAGGAACGTCACAATCGAAATTTCATGCCTAGCGAAGAATGTGCATTTACCACTTATTATGGCGACTGGGACTATACCGGAAATCTGTCTGCCGACTACGGAACGATTAGGAGAGATGGGACACTATCCATTTGACCAAGTAGCACACAGGGATTGAACACTGGCTATGAACTCATAGCGTATACGGAAGCCAACTTGGAGTTTCTAGAAACAATAATAAGCGCACCGTACCTGTTGGATAACTTAGTTACAGAATTCGACGAATCCGGACCCAAAGTTCCTGTGCTGTCAATACATCACATTGTATACGCTATAATGGCTAACGCTCTTTTCAAAGATATAGGTAGTAAACCAAAGCGCGAAAAATTACTGTACTTACGCCTATTGTGGTTACGCAAGCCTGCCCAAAACATCTGGCAGAGTGACCCAACAGAGGACGTGGACTTAGTTCCAAACACAGACCATGACGCCGACATAACGTTTGTTGACGAAGAGGAGCTTGAAAGCGAGTTGAATGCAGTCCTCAGAGACGCCAGCGGGACGAATTTAACCTGCTCGCCATTGAATCACTCGACTCTGACGATGTCATCTCCGAGTCAAGCTTCTCTGTAGACACTGAGAATGTCAGTTATGAACACGACAACGCTATTGACAGGAGTGAGCGGGCATCACCGATCAGGTCGGTACGTTCCTCTTCACGCGGACTAGGACAGGGTATAAAAGCTGCAGTAGGCTTGTTAAACCAAGGGATCAAAATAATATGGGTGCTACTGGTTTTGCTATTACTCCACAATTTAGGGCAAACTCACGCTATCGCCTCGCCATTTTCATACCAAGTTGCACGTTTAGGAGCCATGGTAAATCAACAAGTGGGCTCGTTAATCGAACCGCAGGGCTTAGTAATAACTGCTTCGCAATCCACCTTTCTACCAATAATTTTACGACTATCTCTAGATGGGCTGCAACCCAGTAGACAAGCAACTGGCATGGCGTGGCGTGTATACACTCCTCGGGCTACACCATGTTTGGGGAACTGTTGTCTCAACCCAAATTGTACTACCATGCCGGATTTACAACAAAAGGTTCAAGAACTAGAAAGAGAATTAAGGAGCACATATCAAGGTGTATTAGACACTAGTTACTACATGGAATTAATGCGCGATTATTGCGAGGCGAACGCTCATCTTTATGAGGAACCTAAGGTCCGAAAGAAGCGATTCCTCGCCGCATTAGCTGGAGCAGCAGGCGTAGTAACAGGATTTCTAGGTGTAGGGGTAGCGTTCGCCAACGCTGTACACCTTAAGGATTTAAATAAGCAGGTACCTGCGTTATCTAAGGAAATGAGGAACACATTTTATGTCGCTTATGGTAACTCGCGAGCGATCATGAAACTCACGCACGCTAACGAGGAGCTATACTCATTCTTACATCATGAGATGCAGGAGGTGGTCACCAAGATGGACCAGGTAAGGTGTCAAGAGCAACGCTACGTTACTGAGGTTCACCGTGAGCTAGTTAACCACATGTTTCGCACTAGCCTTCGATCTTCGGTCGACGCTGTCATGGAAGCCATGATGAGCTGCCAGCTATCACCGAAAGTGGTGGACGCTTCCACGCTCAAGAACTTATTCCAAAAGAACTCGCAGATAGCGCAGACCATTTTATTACGCGAACCGGCGCTAGCATACCAATTCGGGCAAATATATCCGGTAAATATCGATCTAGGGTCATTTAAACTTGCATTCATACTGCAGGCTTCCTTAGTTACGTCGGACGACGTCTGACCCTACTTTAGGATATATAACGTCGGCTGGAATGTTCCAGAACGCAGCGCCCATATGAAATTACCACTGCAGGATTACGCCACGCGGGTTGAACGCGCACGTTATGAGGTGCTAAAATTACACGCATGTAACAAGCGACCAGGCATTGCATTTAGCGAAATACACGCATTAGCAACGGACCATACATCGCTCTGTATATACTGGATTATCATGGCCGAGGACGCCCCAGAGGAAGCTCGTCAACTTTGCAGAAACAGTGCATTGGTCGGGCCAATGGCTAACCACACCGACGTTTACACCACGGCACAAGGAGTCTTAATTCGAACTGCTGAACGTAAGGCTGTCGTTTCCAAGAAGAAGCATCTTAGCCACGTTACCCGAGGAGAGACAATTAACATTGCTGACAACGGAGTTTTGTGGCTGTCGCATAATAACTACCCCCAGCTCGTGGTCGGGCCAGTCATGCTGGCTAGCATATTAGACGCGCAGGAAGTCACAGTTCACATTGGACCTAACATCACTGTCCATGACTTTCCGGACATACCGCTTAAACTAATCGCTTGGAGCTCATTGGAACATGCCAAAGCGACGAATTTACAGGTCCAGCAAATAGCAGACGAGCAGTTGAAAAAGGTAATTGACTTCCCGTACATCACCACAACCGGAGTATCTCCTTACCTTTGGATGCTCATTGTGCTAGTAGTTGTAAGCCTAGGGGCAATAATTTACTTCAAGAAGAAAGCTGGTTTCAGTCCTAAGTGCATAAAGGGTCGCCTGCAGCGCTGGTGGCAACAACGACCATGTGGTCGGGAGGAACTAAGGCGACCCGAACTGCATGTTAAGATGGACAATGAGTATGACACCGCAAACACGCCCCGACCAACGGTTTCAGCTCCAGATACTTCCACAGAACATCCCGAGTTACGTACAATGAGTCCTCGTCGCTCAGCACGAATAAACGCTACCAACGAGGACGAAAGCGCTGTTCTGGTAGAGCCCACTGAACTATTTGCTTTGTCTGAGCGATCCCAACGTAGGGACATCGCACAGACGCCTACCATCGACAGGTCAACGCGATACATCACATGGACGCACCCTTGCTAATCAATGCTTTTGTAACCGCACACCAGTACTCACATTAATACACACCGGGGCAGATGTTTCCATCAGTATCTCAATACTTGGTAAATAAATTAGGCTTCCAGCCGCAACATGACGATTCCACTAGGATAGTATCCGCCGCCAAGCAAGAATTAACGTTAGACGGCAGTATTAGCATAGATTTTGTCGATCGGGTCCATAAAGGTATAAACAGAATTCTTTGTTACTAAAACCGCACCTTATCACTGTATCATAGGAACAAATTTTATGTCCCAATTGCCAAAATGCATCATAAATTTCAAGGAACGCAGTCTAGAAATAGCGGTGGATGAGGAAGAACCTAAGATACCTTTTGCAGGCTTGGAGCGTTACGACCCACCACTAATCGCAGTAATGTGTAGGAAGCTCACTACAATAAGACCAAACACTGAAACATTTATCAATGCTATCCATGAAATAGCAGAAACAGGCGTAGGACCGGCATTATTGGGCCCGCACCAGAAATGGTTGACATCGCTATGGAACATGCATTAGTATTAAGGAGCCAAAGAACTATACCAATCGCAGTAATTAATTTCGGAAACACACCGGTCACTATTTACGCCGGACAAACAATAGGCCACATTGAAGTAATGATGAACCCCAACGTGCAGTTCTTGAAGGACACAAACAAAAATTTGATCCGATACGAGGAGCACAAACCTGCTAAACAATTAAACAACATTACAGCGCACCCTGAAAGAATCATCCAACACATAGAGTTCGGAAAAAGCTCAATTGACCACGAAAGAGCTCAAACGGTCTTTAACAAGATAGATTTTGATAAGACCCTATTGTCTCCGTTTGAGCTAAAACAGCTGAAAACCGCGATCGCCGAAAACGCAGATGTCTTCAGCACACACGATTTCGATTTAGGACGTTACACTGAACATAAGCACCGCATAGAGACCGGAGATGCTAAGCCAATTAAGCAAGCACCGTATCAACTAGCACACTCCCTACAGGAACCGCTCAGGGAGGAACTAAACAGGATGCTAGATGCGGGACTAATATCACCGTCAAGCTCACCTTGGGGATCACCGATCGTGTATGTAACCAAGAGTGACGGCTCACTCCGACTATGTGTGGACTTTCGGAAAGTAAACACGGTAGCAAAGCAGGACGCATATCCATTACCTAGAATAGATGATATTTTGGGATGCCTCCGAAATACCAAACTAATGTCTAGTTTAGATCTAAATAAGGGTTTCTGGCAGCTAGAACTCGACCCAGAAACAAAAGATAAGACATCCTTCGTAACAGTCCATGGGCAATATGAGTACAACGTCCTACCGTTTGGATTAAACTCGTCCCCAGGAGCTTTTCAGCGTTGTATGTCCATGATTCTAAAGGGGCTCGAGTGAGAAAAATGGCTAATTTACATCGATGACATACTAGTATTTTCTCCAACATCGAAGATCATTTGACAGACCTAATCAGGGTTTTCGACCGTTTTCGCAGAGCAAATTTAAAATTAAAACCATCAAAATGCCATTTTGGCCGAGGCAGTCTGAAATATTTAGGACACATAATTAGTACAGAAGGCGTGAAAGCATATCCAGAAAAGGCAATAGCAATCGAGGAATTCAAACGTCCGGAAACACTGAAGCAGCTTCTTATACAACAAAACACGGCCCAAGGCCGAGCTAGGCGCATTAAGTATAGAGGTTCGAGCTAGCCAAAGACACGAAAATATTATATATGCACCCATTGCAACCAGGGGACATAAAGTACAAGTTGTGCGTCCCAATCACACTGGTACAGCACGTCCTCAAACATGAGCATAACACCCTGTACGGAGGACATCCTGTCCGCGATCGGCTACTAGCAAAGTTAAAACAATTTTACTATTGGAAGGGTATGTCTGAACACGCACAGCAATAGATCAGGCGATGCACTCTATGCCAATCCGCAAAGGACCCGATTTCGCAGATAACCACTGGATTGGGTAGGGTTCCGTTGGCAAATCAACCAATGTATCGTGTATTCGTAGACGTACTAGACATTCAAGTTCGGCCGCAAGCAGGCAACCGATACGTTATTGCATTCATAGATCAATTTACAAAATTTGCAATAACCGTAGCAATAAGGCATCAGGATGCACACACCGCCACTCACATATTTTTATATGAGGTAGTCAATAAGTACGGAGATCCCAAGGAGCTGTACTCTGATAGAGGAGGTGCTTTCACAGCACACATGTTTGAAAATCTGTGTCAAGAAATGCAGATATTTCGGCACATGAGCTTAGCCTACCACCCTCAGGCAAACGGAGAAATCGAAAGATTTAATAGAACCTTGCTGCATCTGCTACGAGTAAGTGTACCACAAGAGGACCACCAGGACTCTTGGGATGTGTCTTTACCATTTTGCATAATGGCCTACAATTCCTCGGTACGTACAGCAACGAAATACCCACCATTTTTGCTAATGCATGGATTCTACCCTAGGCTCCCCGGAGAATACGACACGCATAGTGCAGCCACTGGATATACCGGGGCTCATTCCTATAGGGCCAACGCGCAGTGCTGGATGGCTTCTATTAGGGAACGCGCATACCAGTTAATGAGAGCCGCCCAGGAAATGAATTGGCTGAGATACAACCGACGAGTCCGCGAACCACGCTATCAAACAGGTGAACTAGTTTGGGTTTATAGGCACAACGACAGGAACATCTAGAAAACTCACGCATCGTTGGTGCGGACCTTATGGAATACTAGGAATTACTCCTCCGTGCATGCGCGTAAGGGTGTATTCTAATCCGGAGGGCATGGCACATGTCGTGCACCTCAACAGAACTAAACCGTGTTTTAGGGCATTAGACCCAGTACCTAATGTAGGAGACTGGCTAGGTCAAGTATACGCTTCCGTATTAGAAAGGGGTTTAAATGAACCAACCCAACGAATTATCGCTGATCGGGATTTCGTTACTGAAATAGAACCCGTAGATGAAGTAGCAGTACGTACTGTAAGAACAGCAATCAGTGATAGTTCTGATACCGAGAGCGTGGAAATGGGTGCCCCCAATGACCCTAACTTGTATCGCCGGACATACGCTGAGATCGACGCCGAGCAAGCAGCAATGGAACACATTGAGTACCGGACGGACGACTACGAACCGCAGAATCCAAGGACGGTCAGGAATCGGATTCCATTGACTGATCCGGACAAAGAAACAGAACCATCGTGGCCGCGAATATCGCAAGAACAGGTTACTAGCCAAGAGGCTTTTCATACATACCAGAACCTGGTAGCCGAGACACGCAGGTAGAGTATGGACAGCACACCGTGCCAGTAACTACAATGGAAAGAATAGTGGCTACCAGCGAGGAAGTTCCATTCGGAGTACCGACTGTAGGTGTTGGAATACTAGAAGGACAACATTTCTACCCGGCAGATATCACGCTGTCTACCACGCCACGCGGAGCTTCAGGTGTAATTGTCGTACCCGGACCATACACCTCAGGGGACTTGCGCTACGCAGTTATGCTCGCCGCTCAGGACCATCCATTATTTCAATCAAAACCGGCTGAACACATTATGGCATCACGACTACGAGTACCAATGGAAATGTAAACCCAAACCGTAGCCGACTATATAGCAATGCGGCCTTATAGCGCCCCACCAGCGACCGTCGACAGACCTATGTCTCCTCATCAGTGGGTCTTTCGTGAACAAGCCATCACTCACCCACCTCCAGGGTCACCAATGTCCAGTTACTTGTAGGAGACTTCTGGAGAAGGTACCACGGTAGACGCGAGAGCAGCTGAAGCCGACGATGAGCTAACTAGCCAGACCTCACAGGAACCATCATCCGCCGAACGACTCGGTCAGGCAGGACAGAAAACATCTAGCAGTAGCTCTAGAACGCCTACTACGCAACCAGGAACCTCGGACTCACTAAGCGAATTTACACTTGCGGAATCACGCAGCCAACCACCAGCACATCAAAGAGGAATTGTACACGCAGTAACTTTAGCTACCCCTCCTCGCAGACGAGCACCACCGGAAGAGCGAGGAAAGGCACTTGTTGGACGGGCCATTCATCGGAAACAAGTTGCATCAGCACGAGGAGGTTCAACCATTCAGTTCACTACTACTTACCAGCCAGGACCGTCTACGGTGACTATCACCGAACTGGTACACCCCACTACCGCTGTCACTACCTCCTCAGGAATAATACGCCCTAGCACCGCCCATACCACGGCTACAGCCAGACACCAACTGCATCGCCAAACCAGGGATCGGGTCTTTAGGCCATATGGCACAGCATCAGACGAGGAAGTCGGAGACGCTTTACGTAGACCCAGACGTGTAACTTTCCAGGAACCAGGGACGACTATCACTGAAACGGCAGGAACATCAACTAGGCTAGCCTCTACTACACGCGCACAATCTACCAGCGTCACCACTTCAATGACAAGTGCACCAATACTAACCCCGCGACAACTTTTAATGGGAGGACGCTCGCCAGGCGGGACCCAGCCACCGACCTCATTCCCACGATATCCGTCCAGCCAGGAACTACACCCTGCAGCTTTGCGACAACGAACACTCCGACCGCCACCATACGAAGAGTCTGACTCGGACAATCCTGACCTACGGGTGGACTAATCCTAACCCATGCTCGCAACGTACCTCAACCCAAGTAAACAAGCCTATCCAACAAAGGGGGGTATAAAAGGGGTTTAGGAACATATTTACAGGCAAATAAGATTATCTCTACAGTCAGACTCATTCCCGGTATATACATTATAGTTGCGACGAAGCTACAGCACCAACGATGTCCGAATGCCGCTGATACCAAAAGGCGTGCAGCACGTACCGATGGTTTGCGGCGGCGGCGTTTATCCGGTGGTGCCCCTCTACCGCATCCAAAGAAGGCCACTCGTGGAAATCTTCGCCTCTAAAGGCACCCATCGGTCCCTGCTCGCCAACTGACTCGTTCCAGCACAACGGGCGGCGTCTTTCCAGCGCCTCGGAAGATTTTACCTCAGTGTGCTGGACTTGCTGGGTTTCGATAATATCGTCAAGGAATTGGCTGATGCGGACATTAGCCCGAATGAGCTGCAGCTTCGCAGCATTGCGTTACATCGTCGGCTACCGCTCAGAAGGCGACATATGCTGAATGCCTACTACCCGCACCTCATGCGGCCGATTCTGCTGGCCAAGTTCGAGATGACTGTGCGGAGGAGCTGGAAGCTACCGGCAACCGACTCTTGCTCCACGCTACATTTGATGACTTTTGGGGAACCGGCACGACCCATATTCAATGCTGCTGCGACCGCACGTTCCACAACGTGACGGGTCGTTTGCTGGAGGAAATTCGGGCATACCGTCGGGATGGGGTAGTTCGATGGCCCCAAGTCGTCATTGTGGGCGACGAGCAAGCATTGCCGCTGCTCAACGTCGCTGACCAGCACAACTGGCTGGTTTTCGCTTAGCCGCACATAGAGATGGCCGACTTAATACAATGGGCCAACGCGTTCGTCACGCCGCAAACGGACTGCGTCGTCATCTTGGGCGGATACGGCAAGCTACGGCGTGAGAACAATACGGTTTTCTCGCCCAGCGCGTTAATAAAACGTATCAAGTGGCGGATGGAAGTGCTCGACTGGCGCTTCCGGGGCAGTGCGGCCGTCTATGTCGCCCCACCGCCACCACAGTGGAACGCTGTCAACTATACGAGCGAGGCGTGGGCGGCAGAACTGCGCGCCCGGAAACTGAGGCTTACCGAGGAGCACCAGGCCCTGCGGAACGTCATCGTGCCTACGTTGTCGACTCTAGTATTGGCATCCGAAGCCTGGGACACGGTCGGACCGTTCAACCGGGCTGAGGA
Organism: Trileptium ribeirensis; assembly: GCA_030248225.1. NCBI lineage: Eukaryota > Metazoa > Nematoda > Enoplea > Enoplida > Thoracostomopsidae > Trileptium > Trileptium ribeirensis. Next base: position 18,985 of record JASANE010023366.1, read on the forward strand.
GCGCCAGCGATGGGCTGAGCCAGTGGTGGCGCCCGCCTACCATCTAGAGCTGGTCAACTGGGTAGGCCACTACATCCGTTGTACCGGACTCTTTCGTCTCGGCGAACAACGGAGGGGCGACGAAGAGAACTAACTCTTACTGAAAGCGCACTTGCACGCAAGTACTTCAAACAAGTAGGGAGGTAGGTAGCTGACCAGATGTAATAGAGCACTTTAATATGATAGAGCATGCGGTCCTTGACATCTAGAAAACTACATCTATAGATACGGGTAAAAAATTGAGAGCATGATTAGAAAGTGCGTTGGTCACCGTAATCAGTCACACGGTACGCGTAGCGAAAAAACCAAAGACCCCGAGAAGGGACAGCATTCTACAAGGATGTTATTATTATTACAGATGGACAACAGCGTTCGGCAACGCAGTGACGACCAAAAGGACAGCAACAGCGTTCGGCGACGCAGTGACAGTCAGGTGGACAATGGCGTTCAGCGAAGCGAGGACAATGGGACCAGACGGTCCGAGGGCGGCTCAGGCAGACGGGTATCGACAACCGGCCCATATGCCCCGCCCGAACCGACGACATATCGCCTGCCCAGCATTCCAATTTATCATGTCGACTGGACGCAGCCGTACGTTCCTTTTCTGTCACACGGCACCGAGTGGCCGGAGTTATGCAACATGCACGAAGCTCCGACACCCTTTCATTACGACGGTACTACGGCTACAACCGTCGAACAACATTATCAGGTAAGGGTGCTTCTCGTGCTTGGCCTAATGGAAGCGGCTAAGGAACTGATGGATATGATCGGTACGCCGCAACAAATAAAGGCGAGAGCACGGGCGCTAAAGGACGAACTAGTTGACAATATTACCAGTGCCCGGCTCAAGCCCTTGCTCGAGCACATCATGCGTCCGATCCTGCTCCACAAGTTCACCATCCCTAGCTACGCGCGGATCCTACATCTCACTGGCACTCGACCGCTCCTGGAGGTAACCACCGACACCTACTGGGGCATCGGACGCACGATCCAGCAGTTGCGGCAGTGCGAACAACCCAGACACTGCCACAACGTTATGGGCCGGCTACTTGAAGAGGTGCGGGAATACCTCACCTCCGGATGCGCCCGCTGGCCGCATGTCATTGTCATGGGTGACGCGCTCACGCTGCCGTTGCTGGAAATAGCCAACGATAAAGAGTGGCTAGTCTGCGCATGGCCTGGCTCCACGCTGATCCGCATGATTCAACTCGCCAGCGCTGTCCTAACGCCGCTAACCAAGTGCATTATCTTGCTTGGAGGCTACCAATACATTTACCGGAAGGCGCCCCTGGAGCAGCTCCATGCGACCAACCCAAATGCAGCCTTCAAGAAGATTAAACGCCACCTCGGGATGCTATCTCGGCGAGTACCAGCACGAGCACCCATTGTCGTCGCACCGCCGATACCCCGATGGGCCGCGACCTTCCAGGACGCAATGTCCTGGACCATCGAATTCGAGCGAATCGTTGCCAACCATCGGCAACAGCACTACGCGTTCCACAATGTGTATTTCCCGAACTGGCCAGTCGCTTTTAACATCGCGGACGTCTGAGAACGGGATGAGCCGCACATGGAATGGCAGGAACGCCCACAATTCGAGGAACCGATGGTCTCCAATTACTGTCTGCGCAATCTGCGGGAATGGGGTGGCCAGTTAGTGCGCGATGCCGAACTCGGTCGTTTAACGCGGTAAGCGAGCGCAGTAAGGGAGGTAACGCATGGATCACTAGGGATTGGGCCAAAGCGTGCGAGCATTTATAAAACCTAAATGGATAATAGAAATGATCAGAGCATGTAGGGCGAATAATAGCGAACCGTACCCAACATGAGTAGGGAACCGATTGTGATAAACAGCCAATGGGAAAAATTCAAAGCAAATAGGACATAGGTACCAGTAGCTAAACCGAGTATTACAAACGGTATAAACCACTCCTAGATAACCTAACGGTAACAAGGCGTGTTATTAAAGTTAAAGCGAATCGAGCAAACCCAAGTACGAGTTATCCAACGAAAACATTAAAAATTTTAATAAATGGGAACCTCTGGGATTTGGCACCCCGGCAGCCGGATCTTTTCGTAGGGCTACCTTGAATCTATGGCATGGGACCAACCCTGTCCAAAACTTTGAAGGTACGTGCTACAATATAGCGGAATAATATGCAGTTGTGTATATACATATATATAATGTTATGTTACGTATAACGAAGAGCGACATTGATCTCATTTTTGGAAATATATTCTTCAAAGACTCAAAACAAAATTCAGGTAAATTATCATAAAATATTACAACCCATAAGGGAAAACTTCCAAAACCACCGAATAATAAGGGAGAATGAACGCGTTTTTGGTGATAACCATACAGTTTGATCGTCTTTCTACCCTCGTTTTAGCAAATTTTTGACAATTTTGGGAAACTTTCGCAAGCCCAAATTTTCATAATTTCACAAGCCCAAACGGGCCAATTTTCGAATTTCACACCAATTTTACTTAATTGCTATAAAGGACTGTACATCACATGAGATTAATCATACAAAATTTTCACTTTCTTAAACATATCCTAACAAATTCAATTTCCACCATAAGTAAGGAGTCTATAAAATCCTAAAATATTTAAGAGACGTTACAGCCCGAGTTTTTATACTAAATCCGAAATATTCGGAACCAGGCCAAAAGGGCTTAAAATTTAACGGATAAAGGGCGATCGGATACCGGTGGAGCGTGATCCAGGGATTCATTGATGTATCATTGATAATTGTGTTGAATAAAATAAAATATTGTATTGTATTCTATAAATGTGTTTCACGCTCCACCAGCCCGAGGTGCGCGGGGTGATTTCGCACCAAAATTGCATCAAAGTTCTACTGTTGAGGTGTTTAATCGATCCCAGGACTGGCGTTACATTGTGAATAATACTGAAGTGGTATTGTATAATTGTTTTGTGTTGGAAGGCGGTACGGATGCGTAGTCGGACGGACAAGGGGAAAGATATCACATTCTATAACAATTGGACTTAGCAATTTCGTTGGATAGGTGCCCCATGGTCGTTTCAGGTGCGCATCTGCAAATGTTACGTATTCATAATTGTTGTTAAACTGATAAAATGCGTATTGTATATGATGCGAAGTGTCAGGATGGGTCAGGGTGCTGTGCGAAACCCCATGCCAAACATGCGTTTTCGAGTTTTCATGACATTTTGGGACTCGGGAAGACTTATCCTGACACCCAGGAAGATGGAACAGTTATTTTTATGAAAGTTGAATGGTTATTCAAGAGTTTTCATGTATGTTAGAACAGTTGTGGGACGTTTTGAATACATAAGGAGATACAAATTGAATCCGCGCGGGAACAGTTTTAACTTATTAGGGGTGTTTTATAATTTTGAAAATTTTGGGATCCTTTATAGTTTCGGCTACAAGGGGGTGATAATATCGTAATTAGGGATCTATAAGGTTTCAAAATCACTCATTCGGGTCAACTTAACCCCACCGCGTAAAAAGTACTTATAGACTCCCAATCCAACGTTTAAACTCCCAAACTTTAAAGCCCTAAATTTCCACAACCCGAACCAAAATGCCCTGATTTTCGAGCTCTGCACCTTAATTGGGTCCTATACTAACCATTTCAAGGAAAACCGGGGCCACCCGCCCCAACGGAATTCCACAGGATTCCCCTAACTCAGTTGGGACCCGAAATTGTCCTATCGCACACGCATTTAACTGCATCTAACCGGCCTCCTAGGGGAATTACACTAAATTTGGGGCTCTCATCAGTAGGCGACCAGCCAGGGCATGGATTTTATCCCGCCCCCGGCTGCCTACTCCTTTCTGTTCCTGAAAAATAAACAAAATTTATAAAAAATGTTACTCACCTAAAGCGCCCCAAGCGCTTTTAATTTATAAGCCTCGCGCCGACCACCGCGAGGTTTCGTTGCTTACGCGGGCCGCCTATGTGCTTGCAAAAAATTACCAATGTAAGTGAGCAACGATTAATGTTGTTGTCGCTGACACGGGGACCGAAGTTTGTTGCACTGTTATTGTCATCTTGGATGATGTGCGTATTTATGTTGCCACGGGGTATGCTCACGTTCTCTTCTGTGCATTGTAGATTTCGCTTTGTACGTATACATATAAGCTTTTGAGTTGGTAGACGATTTCAAACTTCGGATTTTGGGCGCCGGCCAGCAACATTAAAGGACCCACACGCCGACAAAAAGGGGGTTTAAGCTAGCTAGGTATAAAAGAGACTGCCCAATTCCTCGATTGGGACCAGTCGATGTTTTTCGTTTTAAAGTTCTGGCGGTTGCCGCCACTTTTCAAACTTTCATTTGGTATAGGTTTTCTTTTTCTTTCTCTTTTCGTTTAGGTATACTAGGGGTAGTTTGTCGCCGTGCCCCCACGGTGGAGAGCCTCCCCTGGTTGGATACATGTTTCGATCTTTTTACGAAGGGCCGTCCTTTGCGGACGTTGGAGCGTCGGAAGTATGCTTCGTGCGCCCGTAAAGGCCGGGCCCCGTCAAAATTCCCTAGACTAGGCTAAATTGTTCAAAATTTATGTTCACGCTCATATCGACTGGTTCCCCGCTCCTCGGACACCTTCTTTCGGTTTGCAAGTCCGAGGAGTGATCAAAATGTTTCTAAGACAGCACGGGATAATCAAAATTTCTGGATAGATGCAAACTAGCGATCGAAGCTTCTATTTTGTGAAATAGCGGTTCAAATTTCTATTTCGCGACTATTGAATCGTTTTTTGCCGTCCTTAAGAACTGGTTTCTAGGAGTGCCGAGACAGTCGTGATCACCGTCGCGGTTTCGGGTGTCTCCCGTGGGATACCCCGTACAGTATAAATTTCGGGGTTGCGCTTATTTTACAAAGGAGGGGGAACCCAAGCACCCCAAGTCGTGCAGCTACGGTGACCGGGAGCCTGGGGGACTTGAGTCGTTGATCGAAAGTCTCTGTTGCTCCCTGACGTATCATCTCGGCAGGTCGGCGAGTTTCAGACTGCTTTCTTCCTTTCCCTTTCGAAGAATAGGGTGTATTATCTCCCGATGGGCGACGAACCGGGACTGTCTCGGCTAACACTCAATTTGATACACAGGGTCGAAAAATTTTATAGGACATGTTTGAGATAATTAAGAGGTGCTTCGAAAAGTTCAACAAAAACTGTCATAAGCGATATTGGGAGTGATACTGAGGACGTGGCCGTTTGCATCCACGGGTGACACGAGTTGTTCCCGTTTGTTTGAAATCGAGCAGCAGCATCGAATCCCCATTCGTTCGCTGTTTTCTTTTATTTCGGGCTAGGGTGCGATGTAAACGACTGCGGACCCGATCGTGACAAAATTTTAAGAGGCTCACTAGCCGAGCGTAGAGTGAAAACAGGGACTGGAGCTGGCGGTGAGCTGAATAGTATTAAACTTTGCTGGGACCTGGGTCTTCTAACCGTCCAACTACGGGGAAAATCTAGGTCGGTACCCTCTCCCGGAGCCCTCTGGGAGCGAGTTTCTAATTAGTCGGGCAGTTCGCAGGCCCCTCCAGCCGCTGTCGAAATGATACAAAATTCTGAACCCTCGGTCCCGTTTTTATTCGGAGTTCAAATTACGAAAAAGGGACAACTCATCGTGATTTAATAGGTAACTAGTCGTTTTAAAAATTTCAGCATTCTTGCGCCAAAATTTATCGGGCTTTACTCGAGCGAAAATTCTAAGGGCATAGTACGTCAAAGGGAATGTAGTATGTGCCTCAGGGTATCCTGTAGGGTACCCGCCCTCCCGACTTGAGTATCATATTGCTGTAAATAGTTTGTTGTGCACCGCAATTGCGTGGTCTTATCAATTGTGTCAGAGAAAAGAAAGTGAATGTAGTAAAGCAGTTTTAACCGGTTGTGCATTTTATCAAGGCGTTTCGGTGTAGTACTTAAATTCCTGACCCACGTAAAAGTTGAGAAATCAGTTTTAGCAGTAGATTCTAACGATATCGAACCTAAGCAAATTTTACGCCATAGCGCGCAAGTCATCCCTCACCCCGCGCCCTGTCGAGTTGATCTGCCGACGCAAGCTCTCCCACATTTCTCGCTCTAAGGCCCGAGCTGGCAATCCATCCCGCACCCCGCATCTCGTCCGTGTCTTACGTGAACCACCAGGAACGCTCCCGCGGCGAACCCTCTCACCGTTAATTGTCGCTTTGCGTAACCCGCCGCCCAACATGTAACGCTGGTAATTAGAGTTGAGGCACTCAAGGGACTGGGGCCTCCGCCTCAGTGCCCCAACGTTAAAATAAGTAATTAAATTTGCCGCCGGCTAAGTGGTCAGGCCCGTCGTGTATTACTGTAGGATCAGAACTGGGGAGATAGCGTACAGAGACCCCAACGGGGAACCTTGCTAGGCCATACTAGGGCTAGAGAACCCCGTTTAGGGGATGAAGTGGAGAACGAGGGAAAGGCGGGTCAGCCTTATTACCTGTGAGCAGGCTTAAGGGTTGACTCTCCCTCAGAGGGACCTTCGTACCACTAGATGCGTGGGCCAATTTAGGGGCCAGGCCGAACACCCTGGTTAACCCGCCGGCAGCCTACTAAGCTAAGCGGTTCCCTTAGGTTATCGCATAGATCACCGAGGAGTCTTGGCACCACGCCAAGAAAAATGGTGGTGCAGCTGGGATCCCTTAGGTCCAGAAATGGTCCTAGTACAATGTACGTCCATATATACATATGGCAGGAGAAGCGGGACAAGGAGAATCCCAGGGAATTTTCGAGGGGCTGGGGAGAGATTCGACCCCAGGATGAAAAATGGGACCGATTGATACCAAACACGAGGGGGTGGGCGTAATATCAGGTCGGGACCCAAATATGGGTCCCGACATATATAAGTACTTAGGGTTTTAGCGGGCTCTCCCGCTTTAACGGTTGGGCCGAGCCACGCCCGCCGGGTATCGTTGGATTTGCCGTCGAATGGCGGTCCGAACGGACTTGCTCGAACGACAGGGGTTAAACAGGCGCTAAATTCATCACGACTAGAAAGAGTGGCGGCGATGGTGGGGGCGCTTTTGTTGGCCGTCCCGAGTTAACGGGGCGACTGGCGGTGGCCCGCCTGGTATTTTTGGAGATGTCTCGCCGAGACGAACACAATGAGGGGCGGGTCGTCCGTCTTGGAATTGAGAGAAAATTCTCAGGTAAGTTACACCCACCAGTGGTTGGTGGCGGAAATTGGGGCACCTTCACGTGGCTATAGGTGGTCAGCGCGGAATTGGGCGAAGGTCCGGCGCACTTTGTTGGATTTTGATTGGTACCATGAGCAAAGAGAGGCCGCATACACCAGTTCAGAAATGGGGTGCGACGACTAAAGATGCAGGAGGGTGGGGGGCTTGTATCAGTCGTTACGATAGAATACCAAAACGAAAAAGATTAGTTGCCTGAAATACGCTCAGTGGAAAAACGTTCAAGGTGGTAAGGGAGGACACAAAAGGCGTGGTAGTCGTAATAGGCACATATACAGATATATACATATAGTATGAGTTAAGTATAAAAGTAGCAGTCCTGTCTCTGTCACGACAACCCAACTTAGCGTAAGTAGCGGTTATCTTTGTATTTTACGAGCGAGGTTCTGGCATTATCCGGGGCGGTTCGATTTCCCGCAATAGGCCTCGAAATGCTCCATCAACCTGCTTCGGCCATTTCCGGATTGTGGCAAGCTAGACGGTTACGGGCCGTTAGATTAACCCGACATCCGTCGTTTTCTGTAACCTCGGAATCTACCGTACTCGTAATTTCAAATTCTTGCGGCTCGTTATTTTATCTGACCATTGCTCAGCATACGCCTCAAGCCAGGTAGACTTGATACTTTCGCTTTCTACCTTTACAAATACGTTAGTCGGGCGTGTTTAACCAACGGCCTCCTATTCCCGGACGGTCGTAGGTGCAAAACCTTAGTGTTTAGTGATGACCATTTGAGATTCGAGTGATTCCCTATAGATGTTGAAAAGGCTCAATTTTCGGGCCGTAATTTCTTTGAATCAGTCTCCTAACTAGTGGAGCGTTCAACTCATATCACTACTGCGTCCGAATCGTCCCAGCTGACACTCGTCCCGGCAGGCATACAGCTTACAGTGGCAAATTATTATCAATCAAGCATGATACAAAATTGATTTCAAACAGTAACAAATTATTATCAGTCGAGAATGATGCGGAATTGATTTCAAACAGTAACAAATTATCATCAGTCGAGAACGATACAAAATTGATTTCAAACGGTAGCAAATGATTATCAATCGAGAATGATACAAAATTGATTTCAAACAGTAACAAATTGTTATCAATCGAGAATTATACAAAATTGATTAGTAAGCTAAATATGGGTACGCGAGATGATGTTACAGCTGACTTAAGCGAAGCATCGATACGCAAGACAATGTTACCCCAAAGATCATGCTGCACTGTGACGTGCTATCCATCCTTAACACCAGTTTCTAGCGGTTTCTAGACGGTTTTGATGCTGAAATTATGCAGAAATACTTGTAACGGGCCGGAACCGTCCTGTCACATATTAGCGCAAATTTATAATGTATTTGTGCTTAATTTTCTGTAAAATCTTAAAAATTGTTATAAGTTAACAATTTCGAGAATTTCATAAAAAGGGGTTCTCTAACGCAAAAATTAAAAATTGTGGTAAAAAGCTAATTTCACAGTTCTAAGGTATCGTAACTAGTTGGCAGCAATTATATTAAAATCTAGTGGATTAGGGAGCTTTTAGAACCAGGTTTAGTTGGGATCCTAGAATAGAGTTTCAAAATATTATATAAAGTGCTGCATCATTAGCTTAGGGCTCAGTTCGAGCGATCAGTGGAACAAAACTAACTGTTGTAGTTATCGTTAGCAATCAGTGTACTGTGTCCCGAAGTTTGCTGTTGCTGTGTCTCCTGAATTTAATGTAAGTGTCTTAAAGAGTAATGATATATATGGTGTAAACAACGTTTGGCGAACTGGAGTGTTTATTCTACGTTGGAAACCCGACGTAATCGACTTTTATCAGACGGTAAATTTATTGGGGTTAATCGGATAAATTTCCAACGGATAGGACTCACGCGGACTGCACAGTTTTGCGTTCCCCAAGTTTCTCAATTTTACCGTTTCCCAACTTTTCCAGTTTTCCGGGCTCCACGAGTTATGCCTTATGTGAATGTTAAAATTTATGTTAGAGACCGAATTTCACAATTCTAAAGATGCGTAATCCGTTTGGCAGCAATCATATTAAAAATTGACGGGTTAGGGGGACTTGAGAACTAGGTTTTTTTGAGTTCCAAGAAATCGGTTTTTAGAAAAGTTATTTAAGCGGTTGCGTACTTAGATTAAGGCATCAGTCGGCCTCAGAAGTTGTGCAGTTAAGGTGAGTATGGCTCAGCCGTTTATGTGTCTTTATGTTTGGTTTGTAATTTGTTGTATTATATTGGACGAAGTCAAAACTGTATACTTAAGGGGGTTATCAAGGCAAGGACTTAGGCCTAAGCGGAATGCGGAAAAGTATTAACCGTTAAAAACTTTGATAAATGTCTGAATATTTGGTATAGTTCGTGTGTAATCTACAGTGGTACTAAACACCCCTAGGACCACGTAGGCTACAATTTCAAAATACGATACACCGATATACCACGCTGAGCTCTGCTTTTCGGCTACGAACCCTCATCTTCGGTGACTAATTAGTGCTTCGATGTTTCCATTACACAAGGCGGCAGCAGGAGGCACGATATCACCGCAGTCACATTACTCAGAAACCCAAGATTTGATATATATTTTTAAAGAATTGGTTATTTTTTGGTGCACAATATATAATTGGTCTCTATTGGTTAATGTTTCACCAATCATAGATTTATATAACTAACATTATATATTCAATTATTTGGTCAGGAAGGTTCATGGTGTGAATACAATTGTCGGGGGTCAAGTAGGCTACCAGGGGTGGCAGGGTTAGAGTTGCACTTTTTGTTTCTTTCTCACTAACTATTCTATTATATGTGTCCCTAAATTTTCTGTTTTTGAAAATTTATAAAATTTAGTTTTATCTAATTTACTTTTTTTTCACACGTTTCAGTCACTAGCTATGTCTGTTTAAATTGTTTTTGTTCTTACAAATCAGACTTCTGCTGATCGCGACGACTTCTGGTATCGTCTAACGGTGCTTAGCACTTCTACATGTTGTTTTAATATGTAGTGTTTTATTATCGGATTACCTAGCTATTAGCTTAGTCAGAGCACTTATATATGTTTAGCGGCGGTCTGTGTTTATTATAACCCGTGCTTAGCACTTCTACATATTGTTATAATAGGTAGTGTTTTGTTATCGGATTACCTAGCTATTAGCTTGGTCAGAGCACTTATGTTTATAGGGGGTCTTTGTTTATTATAACGGAGTGGAGGATTGAGTTTGGAGAATATCTATATGGTTTAGCGCTTCTGATTTTGTATTTAGCTTATTCATGGCAGGCTTGTGAGCTAATATACTGCAAACGAATTGCATATGGAATCACGCAGGGTTATATTATTTTGTTTGATCTGAATTGAATAATGGAGTTGGTTCTGAAGCTGCACAGCACACATAGGTATCTAGTAAAACCTAATATTTTCAATTAGTAACATTAATTCCCAATTAAAACGTAGGGACGAAGTGGCTATAAGAATATTAGGAGCGATAGAACAAAATAATATAGGTTAGTAATATCTTAAAAATTTCGGCCTTTGGAGTCTAGTGAACTATGCCCGGGCGAGAACACAGATGGGACTCGAATAAATTAGTAGTGCTACTTGTGAAGTCTGGCGGCCAGTCGGGGTCGACGGATCAAGTAGTATTAGTCTTGAGAAGACCGGTGAGTAAGGAGTTGGCTTCGAATTTCCACAATTTCCAGTACTCTACACCTAATAACCAGCCAGTTGTGCTAGCCAGCCGGGGGCCTAGGGATTGAGTAAACTTCAACTGCATAGTAGTCGACCGCTACTGTACAGTTGTAATTGTTCGGCAGCCAGCCTGGGTCGGTCTGTTTACCATAATTGGCATTAATAGCGTTAAAGCTTAGGTTAAAGTAATCAAATACTCGTGCAGTTGCCAGCCAGCCGGGGGCACTGTACCAACCCGCAAGGGACTTAACGTAATAGATAACCTAAATCTTAATCACTATCGCCCAGCCATATTTGTTAAACAGTAGCTGTTATAACATAAGGTTAAGTGCTAGGCAGTTGTAAAATAGGGATCGTCGAGTATACTGAAACGAGTGGCTGAAGTGTGTGAAGAGTATAAAAGTCAGACTGTGGAAGCATCGGGGTCAGACTGTGCAATAGAGTGAATAGTCAGACTGTGCAGCAATAGTATTGGAACGTCAGACTGTGCAAGCTCGAAAGTCGGACTGCAAGTGACCGGTATAGGTGAGTGAGTAAAAATTACGGTACTAAAGAATAGTGCCGCGGCTTTTCAAACGAGTACTAAGGATAGTGCTGCGATTATAATACTGTGATCAAAATAGTATATATCGCAAGTGACACGAAAGTGATATCAGTACTTTAACATTTTACCACTTTATAATACACATTCTATATACGTGCCTGTTGCCCAGTTATCTGGAACTCGATCCATTAGAGCCGATCAAGGATCACACCACATCGCGAAATATACGGCACGAGTACCGCTCAGGAAAAGAAAGAGGCGCGCCGCATAAAGCGTCCCACCGGCATTCTATTGGCCACACCTCGAACCGCACAATCCCGTCCCATTTTAATACCGATAGCCGTCATAAGAAAAATCCCCATCCAACCTCTAAACCCATAGAAACAAAATAAAATAGCGATTTTTATTTATTGTAATTAAAATTTCATTTTTTAGTTTTTACCAATTATAAAATATTACAGCTAGATGACATTGTTAGCAGTTGTTATACATAGGTGCATGTCATAATATATTTTCAATTAAAATTTCAACTAAGATTATGTTGAATTGATTTTTGTTTTCGCTAACGAATGCTTCAGCCGAGTTCCATCGCCGCCGATAAAGTCGATTGCATTATTTGCACGTCTACCGTCGAAATATATATATGAGCGAATAGTAAAAAATTACCGTTATTGCTGTTTGATCTTACGCTTTGTTCTCGTGTAACAGATATATAACGTTCGCGCACTGAGAGGTCGCCGAGCTAATATGTTATTTCTGGCACGTATCTTTCTTAATTCTGAATGACATTACCACAGTTTAGCGACCCGTGTCAGGGCTGGTGCCTTTCTCACCCTATTTTTCACTCCAAACTTTTCAATTTTCTATTATATAAAACATAGGGGCGGCATTCATTCCCGTATATATAATAATAATATCTCCATATATCCAAACTTCCCTTATATATCTATATATATTCCAAAAACCCAAATTTTTCACTTAAAAACTATCTAAAATACATTTTTCTTTTTAAATATCATTTCTCCTAACACATATTTTATATTCACCCATCCTCCCTCATTACAGCCAAAATTTTTTCCTTGCTTTCCCAATTTTTCAACCAAAATTCAAATTATCCCCTCTCCCCCAAAAGTTATCCACTACCCCTCAAATTTAATATCTTTCCCCCTAACCATACCTATTCATATATTCTATCCAGCCCTTTCCCCTCTTTCTACTTTTTATAAATTTAACATTTTACTAAATTCCAACTTTCAAACATCCCCAAAACCTAACTCCCACTTCTCAAACTCCTAATTTCAATTTCCCTACCTACCCCTTCAACTTATTGCTCAACCTCTCCTACTTTTTCTGAACCAAACTCCACCTCCCAATCTCATTTCTTCAAAATTTACCATTTTCAAATTTCAATCAAATTCCCTTAAAATTTATACGTACAGAAAATATATTATAATATTATTACGGTGCGTAGAACTTATACGGTAAGGGTGCCGTCTTTCGCCGATTGGCGTTGTATATTATCCGTATATAATTTACTCGTTTTCGTATATTTAATTTGAATTGATGATGATGAGGAATATTAATTATTCCTCATCATCATTAATTGTAACTAATGTTTTGTCAACGTGTTATTATAGATTTGTCGGTTGACGTGTTTTAGTATCGGTCTGCATTTTTCGATATGCATTATTTCATTTTCTCTGTTCACATTGGTTTTTTTTAATAAGATATATGGAGGATCGCGGGATAGTCAAGAATGAGCTAGCTAGTATTGCGTTTTAATTCTCAGCGCAAGGTGTTACATGTTCGGACTGTGATTGAATTTTAGATTGTTTCGTTTGTAGAGTACGATAACGCGGTTCACTCAGGGTTCTTGTTTGTGTTTGCGGAACCGTTTCTAGTTAGTCCTTGTAACTATTGTTAGCTGGCCAATAGATGTTCCTTGCGAGTGTTCTCGGCCTAATACGTACTATCTACTAATGCACTCAATATCATCGTATTTATAATGTGCATAGTGATGTGAATGCTAGAATCGTAACAGGTGTAGCCTACTTGTAACCGTACTTATCCGCGAATTAAACAACTTTGTAACTAAGTTTCCACGCGTCATTCGAAAGTGATCGCATAGTTCTGTCTGGTGCTAAGTCGCCGCTCATGAGCAAGTCAAGTGGAATTAAGTAATAGCTTGCGTTCGTACACTACCATGTAGTAATGGACCATATTTAGTAGATTGTGAATGACAAGACGGCAATCTCCGAAGTATATATCCCCACGTTTTTGCGAAGACTTGAGCTACATCAATTTGATCCGATCTGCTAAATAAAGTGTTTCGGGCACTCGCCATTGGGCTGAATAGTGTAAAATGGATGAGAGTTTGCGACCGATTTGGTGTTATTGATACGGACCTGGGATATTTTATATTTAATTTTCACTCGTCGTTATGTTAACATTTATTATTTGTGGGCGATCGACAGTGTGTATAAATATAAATTAATGAAGTTCCGTGGAACTTAGCTCAGATTCAAGACTCTTCTATCGGGTCGTAGTTAACCAGTCTGGTAATATTCGACGGTAGAAGTACTGCGTGCCCACGCATAAGTGGTGTCGATTAAGTCGCTTTAGTAAAGTATAAGAGTGACACTTCGTTAAGTTAGTAAATAAACGTTTGCGGTCATCGGGCTGTTACGTCAACTAGAAAGTGTGTCATAAAGCTACACTGGCACTTGTGGAGCTGTTATTGCCGTTGGGTTGAGTTTAAAGCAGGCAACGCTAGGAAATCTACTTATCACCACTTCCCCGGTACGCCAGAGCACGAACTCGTGCACCCCAGCTGTGAGTGTAATACTAATTGGTGGCCTGAATTGTAGTTCAATTGTATGTTTAGAGTGTTATATAAGCTCCTGGGGGTCGGATCATCGCGTAAGCACGGAATTACACCGCCGGACAAAAAACCCAGCTCCAACAACGCAGAGTTGTATTTCCGGAAATCGGCCGATACCAATAAATTTAACTAGTCGGTAGTGGAACTACATTTGTTAGCGGAGCTTGGGCTGTGGCATTATGAATGTACTCAATTTTATGTTCTTGTAACTACATTGCTTATGGCATAGGGCTTTATCATTGGTAAAAATATTATATTTGAATTCTTCGACCCAAAAAACCTATAATAGTTTGATCGAAACGACTCTATTTCAATAAATAACACAAATATTGCAAAAATGCTCTATTTTAGCTGCATAAAATAAACTAATTAGCTAATTACTAATTAACCACTCAAAATTTTTTAATCCCAAATATCAGGTGCACACTCTGACATGATAGGCTTTCAAACAAAAAAAGTTTTTTTAAAATCCGTTCAGTGGTTCTTGAGATCTGTCGGACCGAAAAAAGGAACGAACGAACGGACGGACATCGACCTTTTTACTCCCAGACAGAAAATAAAAACGCTTCGCCGAGCTCCGCTCAAAAACATAGTGAAACGCTATTAATAGCTTCATAATAAACCGATCACTCGTGTGTGTTTTGTACACTGACCATGAAATCATAGGGCACAAGGGCGCATAGACACGTCCACTTGGGTGCGAAAATACGATACACCGATATAAGAACACTGAGTTCTACTGTCCGGTACTAACCCGCATCTTCGACAGCGAACTAGCGGTCCGATAGCCAACTGTATCCGTTATACAAGGGTTTATCACGTGGCCACAACTCCCCACATATTAACGACGATGGTTGTTTCAATCAGTGTGCAAAAATGTAAAATCAAATGCCAAATATTACCTCAGTTAGTAGCGCGCGAGATGTTAATAGAGCAAATATGGCGACTACAAATTACAATTAGGTTCAGGGACGAATACACAGATCGAAAACCGCCTTTCAAACTGGTTGACAAGGCGCCACGATAGCTAACGAGCCTTCGTGGAGCGCAACGGCAATTGAATCAACCATCACCTGCTGCAGTATCAACATCTTTCGATTTGGAGACTCCGAATTACACAGATAACTCCCCAGTATGATGATGCATTGAAATTCAAAATCTTATATCCGCATTTTTTTTTCCAGTTGTAAATATTTTTTTTTTCAGTTCCTAAGGTACATGCGCGTCTGTACAGTTCTTGCAATGTTCTGCTTCTGAAACGCGTTCATACGACTCGAGAATACGAATTCAATTTATTGACGATCCACAATA
>JASANE010023367.1:0-66613 GCA_030248225.1 Trileptium ribeirensis
GTAGTTGGTATGTGTTGTCATATTTTACACAGTGCTCCATATATTTGACGTAAGAAAACATCCAGTTTAAAAGGTAATATTTATAGAACAAAACGTGACATACCTTCAATTTCTGAAGCAGAAAAATAAATTTAAAAATATATAAAACCATTGTACGATAATTAAAAATAAAGTGTATGTCGACTGAAGCTAAGTTGCTTAATAATATGTTTAGTACTAATGTAATACTTAGAGTTTAGTAATAATGAAGTCATTTTTCTGCCACTTATAAGCTTACCTTAAGCAATCACTCAAGGGTGCTGGCCATCTCCTACTCCTTTAAGCTTCTTTGGGGCTACTAGCCACATGAATGCTAAAAGCCAATGATATTTGCCCAGAAATTAGCAAACACCGATGACTGTTTTTTCGCTCTTACTTAAATGGTATTGGAAAGAATTTTGGGCAGAGTGCAATCGATATCTCCAAAAAAATGTAGGGGGCAACTGGAAAAGAGATTAGTTGTGAACGATGAGGTGAAGACCATATCAAATTGTCATAATTCACTAAGCATAAGAATAACTGAGTGTGATAATCTTTTGCAAATTTCAATTAATTGGACAAATGAATTAGCCATTTCACAGTAAAAATTTCAGAATGAGCTGACAACGTTATTATAAAAAAACAACCGGAGTTATGCGTTGAAAGACCGCGATTTTTTGTAAAATAAACCATACATGCCGAAGAAGGGGTTCAGGTGGCGTACTCTCCTGAGGCTTCAGACCGCCAGCCCCGCAAAAATTAGGGTGGAATTGGCAAACAATAATGATGGTCGCCCACATTTTTTCACCACCACCGCGCATCTCCTCTGACGACCTCCCCTGACGGCTACTACTTTATCCACTGAGACCTCGAAGCGTCAGCATGTATGACGATAAACCCTACATTGAGAAATAAATATTTTTACGTTTCCACACACAAAAAAGGACAAGCATACCATTCAGGTCAGTGTTTCTACGTGCTTTTATCTTTCTCATCCTCTTTATCGAGTTTCTGCAAGCAGGCATCAAGTATTAATGTAACTAGCTTTTAGCACTACCATGCTGACGTTATAGCTCCTCTAATATCGTCAATTTATGAACGGAAACAATGTCTTAACTTTGCGGCTAGACTATTTTCTATTTATCTGATATTTCTAATTCTATTTATAACTAGGTCCTTATATTTTTACAACATTGTTGAAATGCTGAGTAGGAAGTAGGAGTGTCCGCTGACCTATATAGTTACATGCAAATTTTATAGCTATTATTAGTTGAGAAGGTAAAAAATGTAGGCTAATTTTATTTAAAAAACGTTGAGGATTTAAAATAATGAATGATATATAGAATGTAAAAATTGAGAGAAATGTACAGATAGTTCGGCAAAATCGATGTAAATGATAGCCCGGAAGACGGGTTTGCAAATGGACGTGTAAATTTAAGGTGACGCCAGCAATTATTCTATTTTGTAATTTCGCATGTTGTTATGGATCGATTTTGGACCAATTAGAATTCGGCGCAAGATTGTGAGCGAACAACTTGTTTTTCTTGCTATTTTGCTTTCGCGAAAACTCAAGTAAAATTACGACGTATCTGGATTAATTGGATTTTTTCGTGAACACCAAGGAATTAACTGTGAGATCAATTTGTTTGTGACATTAATATTGCAGTAAATTTGTTTGCGAACACTGAATAATCTATGCGCAACTAAACTTAAAATGACCCCGCTGACCACCTTGTTTCGTTTTTATAAAAATTTTCGTCACCCAACAATTTCCTGTCGGTCAAAAATGCTAGTTTTGTTCGCGAATATAAAATTTGTTCGCGAACAGAACTTTATCGGGTTTGAATTAACGAATGTTATGTTAGCGAACACTAACAGATAAATGATAGGACCGTTTTGTTTATGATGTCACAGTTACATTAAATTTGTTCGCGTACAGAGACGAATCATATTTCAACGCTATGAAATGTTAATGGACTGTCGTAACCGAATGCAAAACTCGAAACTGCGTTAGCAATGAATCGAATCGAATATCCTATTTGTTCCATAATAATGGATGTGGATTCCACATCGGGAATTGCAACATAGAATGGTTAGCGGGGTCATCCTAAGTTTAGTCGCGAACTACATGCAAGCTTTATAGTCATAAGCGAACCGAATTTCTGCAAATTAAAAATCACAAAATTTTTCTATTTCAGCGAAACGTATAAATTCTCGCATTTGGATTTCATTGTACTAATTTTGCCTTAGCAAAAAATTGAATGAAATCCATCGCTGTTTCTGTAACAGGGATTTGCGGTTCGATACCGGCTATTACAAAATAGGAGGGTTGGTAGAATCACCTTAACTTTGCTCACGCAAAAGCAAAACATGTCAGCAATCCCGATGGGTATTGTTAACATGGCAAATATGAGTCTTTTAGCGCTGAAATTAATCGTGGTGGCATGAAGCGAAGAACCTAGATTTACCAAATTAAGACACAATATGATGAGAATGTTGAATTAGTTCCACACGTTTCG
This sequence comes from Trileptium ribeirensis, assembly GCA_030248225.1. Lineage (NCBI taxonomy): Eukaryota > Metazoa > Nematoda > Enoplea > Enoplida > Thoracostomopsidae > Trileptium > Trileptium ribeirensis. Next base: position 2,538 of record JASANE010023367.1, read on the forward strand.
TTTTAAATCGGCTAAAAGCAGAAACAAACGACTCGGACACCGTAAATCGGAGCTAATTTAAACTCTTTACTATTAAGTTAGGCTTGCGTTAATATTTCCACTTTCGTTTTTGTCACTTCCGACTTTAGCTTAGCTGAACGCAACCTCCTTGATTTGTCGCTACAAAACAATATTACAAATCGACACAGCTGTAATAAAACACATAAAACATTATTATGCAAATAGATAAACAGCTAACAAAAGTAGAGAATTCGTCAGTTGAATTTGAAACAGTAAGAATTTTTAAGAAATTCTCAAGAACTAAGAAAATGCAATATAGTTATTTGCCAGTTGAATTTGAAGAATTAGTAAGAATTTAAAGAATTTCTCAAGGACTAAGAAAATAAAATATAGATATTTGTCAGTTGAATTTGAAGAATTAGTAAAAATTTAAAGAATTTCTCAAGGACTAAGAAAATACAATATAGATATTTGTCAGTTGAATTTGAAGAATTAGTATGAATTTAAAGAATTTCTCAAGGACTAAGAAAATAAAATATAGATATTTGTCAGTTGAATTTGAAGAATTAGTAAGAATTTAAAGAATTTCTCAAGGACTAAGAAAATAAAATATAGATATTTGTACGGATAAGAAGAGTTAGGAAACCAACTTTTTACCTTGGCATTCAGCAACACTGTAATCTATCTTTCCGTCAACGCACGTAATTGCTGGTTGATAATTACAACCGTATTGTGGAAATGTTTGCCAAGACGTTGCATCTTCAATAATCAGAGGGTCAGATCCATTTGGATATTTTACAACAAGTTTATAACGTTTTGGACATCTTATTGGAATTGCATCGGTATCACCATACACACGACTGCTATCCATTTCAAGCGGATGCGGAACTTTGGAAGAATCTACTGTACAGTCTAAAAACGTCAAGAAAATAAAATTAAATTTATCAAAATGAAAATAATAAAAATATTGCAACGGCATGAAGCACGATCTATAGTATATATGTAGCTTTTTCAAATATTTATTCTTCAATATCACATTACTTCTAAAGAACACTTTAAGGGACATGTTTTACATAGTAATGGAGGCGTAGTCAAGCTAAAATCATAGATAAACGAGAAACCTATAATTTTCCAAAGAAATTTTGTCATTAATTAGAATAACTATCTATGTATGACTTGTTTTATCTGTATCGACTATTCAGCCTAAAAATACTAAAAAAATATAATCTTATAAATCAGATTCACGGTTTTAAAAATATATAATTTGTATAAAGTATGATGAGTATATATAAGATTAGAGACTCTTTTTTGCGCAACATTTATGTAATCCAACGGAATTGAATGTCGAAAACAAATAGTATTTGTGATGATTGTCGAAGACGAAGTGTTTATCGTTTAAATTTAAGTTATTTGCAGAAGTCGCTGGGACTTTAATTCACATTAATTCGAAATATGAGAGTAAGCGTAGCACGCTACCAAAGCTTTACCAGTCAAAAAATTTGAGCTTCACTAATTATTTTTAGTAAACATAAGTAAGTATGTGTATGTCTAATTGCGACATTTGCTGCTCTATTTGCTGGTTTAGACGCACGGTGCAATTTTGACACTTATAGTAATTTTAGCGCCTGCATAATAGAAATCTTACTTCCGTTTCTTTAGTATTTTTTTATCAAAATAATAAAATAAAAATAAAATAAAAATTAATTTTACAAAATTTCTCACTTTTTTCGGGTAGCCAAAGTTTATATTTGTTTGCAAACAATCACAAGTGAAGCAATCATCGATATATTGAAAATGTTTATAGAAAAGTTCTCGACTGTTAGTTGAATCAGCTTACAATAATTATAGGACCATGTTAAGTTGTCACACCCCCCCCCACTTGAATAAATTAAAACAACAGATTGTTTTTTGATCTCGTCGCTCGACACGGATTTGTACAAATAACTACAATTAGAGCGTTTGGAATCAGCTTACAATAATTATAGGACCATGTTAAGTTGTCACACCCCCCACTTGAATAAATTAAAACAACAGATTGTTTTTTGATCTCGTCGCTCGACACGGATTTGTACAAATAACTACAATTAGAGCGTTTGGAATCAGCTTACAATAATTATAGGACCATGTTAAGTTGTCACACCCCCCACTTGAATAAATTAAAACAACAGATTGTTTTTTGATCTCGTCGCTCGACACGGATTTGTACAAATAACTACAATTAGAGCGTTTGGAATCAGCTTACAATAATTATAGGACCATGTTAAGTTGTCACACCCCCCCCCACTTGAATAAATTAAAACAACAGATTGTTTTTTGATCTCGTCGCTCGACACGGATTTGTACAAATAACTACAATTAGAGCGTTTGGAATCAGCTTACAATAATTATAGGACCATGTTAAGTTGTCACACCCCCCACTTGAATAAATTAAAACAACAGATTGTTTTTTGATCTCGTCGCTCGACACGGATTTGTACAAATAACTACAATTAGAGCGTTTGGAATCAGCTTACAATAATTATAGGACCATGTTAAGTTGTCACACCCCCCACTTGAATAAATTAAAACAACAGATTGTTTTTTGATCTCGTCGCTCGACACGGATTTGTACAAATAACTACAATTAGAGCGTTTGGAATCAGCTTACAATAATTATAGGACCATGTTAAGTTGTCACACCCCCCACTTGAATAAATTAAAACAACAGATTGTTTTTTGATCTCGTCGCTCGACACGGATTTGTACAAATAACTACAATTAGAGCGTTTGGAATCAGCTTACAATAATTATAGGACCATGTTAAGTTGTCACACCCCCACTTGAATAAATTAAAACAACAGATTGTTTTTGATCTCGTCGCTCGACACGGATTTGTACAAATAACTACAATTATTAGAGCGTTTGGAATTCAGCATGTATTTATTTATGTAGGAAAGCTCGCGTGAAGTCGACATATAAGCAAAAATCTGATCTAATCAAGATCTAACCCAAGGAATTGTTTTCGACAGCAATGTTGAAAAACTGTTCAGGCTGAAAGTATATTTTATAGTTAATCTCATACATATATATATCTAATAGGCTAATCATAGTGTAAATATATTGTATTGTCAAATTTATAAACGTGGGTTAAAATTTTAGGAAAGTTTACTGTATATGAAAAACAGAAAAATGAAATCCACCACCGCGGAATGCTCTAATAGGCTGAGATTAGATATAGAATAAATTTTGAGTGGGGTAAAATGAATATTGCATGGCTAAACCGAACGTTTTTAACATCAAGCGTCGAACAGGTTGATCCAGGGCTATACGTTAACGCGTGACTAGAAATTTCAGTTTCAAGGAAATGCTTTTAAAAGACAGTCAAACATAGAAAAGTTTAGATTTAATTTCAATAATCTGTGTCCTTTTTGAAATATATAGTTTCTATTTTACGGTGTTTTCCTAAATTTCAACGCCATGAAACTATTTGCTACTTGATATTTCGCGAATTATATAAACCTACAGCCAGCTCTTAAAACCTCTTTTACCGACTATAAAACATAGTTATAACAGCTACCAAAAGGAAGATCTACTGAGATTACATCTGCTATCATCTTAAAGGCTCTAAGACCAACTACATATAGTTATTAAATTATACGTTCTCTACTATTGCTAAGTCACAAACTACTATTATTAGCAGCCGAAGAGCCGAGCCGAGCCTGATATGGTTTATGAAGAGTGGAGCCGAGCCTAAGGCTTGTCTGTAAGAGCCGAGCCGGACTTGGCTCAGCAAAGGCCTCGTGAAGCCAAAGCCTTAAGATCCGACTCTTTGTCACCTCTAAACTATGCCTCAAAATACTATTCGAAATATCTGATTTGATAATCTTTAAAGGATATCTGTTAATTTACGAAAACGTAGCGTTAGTTGTTCGAAAATAGGATTGCGGTTTAAAACAATTGAGTTTTGCGACGATAAAATAAGTTGGACTAACTAATTAAATGTTTAAAGTAAAAATCATTTTTTCCGAACTACACGAAAGGGTTGGCCATACAATTGAATGAAACAAACGAAAAGTGTGTTAAACAAATAAAAACATATTTACTTTGGTAATATATAAATGTATTGTTATTAAAACAACTCAGACTTAATTTAAATTTAACTAAATTTTGGACCTGGTCTTACTAAAAACTCTCGTTTCAATATTAAATTGTATAATAATTGTCAGTCTAAAGACATCGATCATACTGACACCGTCATGAGTGTCAACTGAAAGTTTGCATAAAATATAAAGAACGGATTCGTAGTTCATAATTATATTTGCATAGGCAATAACTCCACAACTAATATACATAATTATTGTGCAACAGGGGTGCAGCAAGAGAGGGTGGCGGCTCTTCTTTCATTTCTGCAAAAATCAGCAAAAATAAGATTTTTCCTTTATGATGCCGCGGTATTTCTTATAGCCAGCTCCGCTTCGAGTTGCCTCCTCTTTACGAATAGCTTGCTCTGCCCTTGTTCTGCAACAACTAACAGACGAAACTTTATCTCTCACTATGTTATTGGATAAGTTGGCTTTTATGAAATGTGTCTATAAAACCAAGAGTGCACTAGAGAAGATTATGACACTTTCGTGCACTCTAATGTTAACCTGTGTTTGATGATACGGACGGTTCCGGCCTGACCACCTCGTTTCTGGGGGGGCGTTATGAACAGACCCCCTACGTCTTGTGGTGGTGGTTCTGACCACCACTTATTCGTGATGGAGGAGTCGGCTGAGCCGGTAGATGCGCATAAGCGGACCCCATTTTCAAGAAAAGAGGGGGTGGTCAGGCCAAAAACTGCCGTCATCAAACATGGGCTAACATTAGAGTGCAAGGAAGTGTCATACTTTTCCCTTATTCACCGTTGATAAAACTAATTCAAAGGTATACAATTTAAAACTTACCATTTCCAAGCGCTGTAAGCAGTTAAATTAAAAATATGTTTATGTCTAAAAATGCACATTCATGCTATTAATTTTACAAAATTTGTATGAAACATAAATGTATAAACAAATAATGTCGTACGAAAAAAACCATAAACAATTCAATTTGTACACGAACTGTATTACAGCGGTAAGTCAATCTAGAGTATAATTGAATAGGAAATATTTTTGCGAAAACACGGCTCATTTTGTGTTCCAGACCGAAACATTTGTCCGTGGGGCATGAATTAATTATATGATCGTAGTTGAAATACCTTTTATGCTGTAATAGCAGTTTATTATAGTATCGTCATGACTGTAAATATGGATTGAAAAGTTATTATAAGCCAAAACCAGCGGCAAGTTCGTTGTTATCCTCAGTAATCTGCTTTTGAACAAAATGTATGACTATTTAAATGAAACACCAAACCTATACGTGAACGGCAAGGTATAATTACCCTCTCTCTGTTAAATTCCAGCATGCATATGACTTTATATAATTCTTTGCTGCGTACATTATCATTGGGGAGAGGGGAATTATCATCCTGAGGCTTGAACCCGCCTTTTCGGGACGCACCGGTCTCTCCTGGGAGTAGCCTGATCCCTCCTAAGGCTCCGCATACACCCCCTGGCGCCGCAGGGGCGCTCAAAATTTTTGCAAAAATACGCAAAAATCGAAGGTAAATGAGCAAAAATTGGGAGAAAATGGGCAAAAATTGGAGAAAAATTGGCAGAAATCGACGGCAAATTTTGATCAATTTCGAACCCTAAAAAATTTCGAAAATTTACCCCCTGATGACCTCTTCCCCCTCCTCCACCCCCCTTTCCCGCCCGCATCGCGGTTGATCCCCAGCAGGGAAAGGATTTCTTCCGAGCCACCTGCTATCCCATGGTACTTTCGAACTCACCCATGTATCATTTTGGGGAATAGAAATTTCGAGCCTCGTGCGCTAGCCACCACGATATTCAAGGTCTGTAGTTCGGTTTCTTAAGGAACTTCGCGAAGCGGGCCAATGCCAAGCCACGTGCAAAGACACGCCGCACGACAAACTCGCCCTTCAAATCGTTCGTTGTTACAAGTTGAAAGGATCAGCGTTTCCAATCACACGAATTTCGCTGTTACTGTATATAACGTCGCAATATGTGAATTAATTTCATTTAGATTTTCGCTGTTTTGTTAGTTAAAACCGAATACCCATAAAATTTTTGCATTAGAACAAGTGTGCACCGAACGGGTTGCTTAATTATATTTGACGACATCAGGAGTCCAAATATTTCATCTGTGTTCAAACCGTATTAATCTAAACGGGCCGCGCCCAACGGTTACGCGTGTTATTAATCGTTCAAATTCGAGCTATCGTTATGAACTCGTCGCAACCGCTCGAACAAGTTTTTGAATGTACAGCAAACCGAGCTACATCTGTTGACTTGTAACCTGGGAATTCAGGAAATAATTACATATGCTTCAACTGCTATACACCAACAATTAGCCGACATTACTGATAAATTAATCTGTTACAAGCGGATTAGTCTGAAGTACGTTAACCCGAATTTGACAGTAAGATTGTGCTGCTTAGTGTTAGCAATTCCGGAATAAGTTGTACATATAATCTGGTAGAAGCTAAGAATTCCAATAGCATAAAATATTTAATTAACATAGTATTACAACTTTCGTTCACATATTTTTACCAACTCTATATTCAATTTTTGATTCGGTGTATTTCGGTTTTGTTAACGGTGAATGTTGTATACTCCATGGCTGCTGTAAATGCTGGAAACTGCAAATCCTTACGTTCACAAAATATTTTGTCATAATGCAATTCTTCTCCATCGCATGTCATTGCTTTGCTGCAACCAACGTTTGGTCCGACACAATGCCATTCATTTGGTGGAAACGATACTTTATCATCTTTTGAGTATAATTTATAACCCGTCGAACAGGAAGTATTGATACATGCGCCGTCAGCGTACTTCTTAATTTCCATACTTTGACTGCTGTCTTTATATTCCACAGGATCAGGTGTACACACACCTGAAAAGATAACATAAATGATCAACTTTGGGCGACTAAAATAACTTTCAATACATGATCCCTCTTTACAATTTAATCAAAACTGTGCTAATCTAATCACCTAGCAGATTAACTTTACTCATCAGTAATGTCACGGATATCGTTGAGTATTAATATCAAAATATGCTGTTATTAACAGCTGCGAATAAAATATTGCCATCACGTGTCAATTATACTGAATAATTTTTTGAAAGCACTATGACTAGATCTGTTATATATGTTCAGATGTTCGCCGTAAATTAGCCAAAAACTAAAATTAATTCAGTTTTTTCTTATATAATAAAGAAATTCTTATACCAGTTCCTAGTTTCTCTTCTAACGACGATTCCTTGTGTTTACAATTATGGTGTAATTTCGATTGACTGGATGTGTCCAAATTTGATCTCGAGTCTACCCAGCGATACACTGCTTATAAATAATTCTAACAGTACCGGAATATGTTATATTAACTATTCAAAAGACCGCAAAAAATGGATAACTCAAGACTGGTTATGTCCAACTTTTACCCGATGTGAATTTTTACCTGTAGAATTAGTAGTTTAGCGGCACTGTGTTGCAAAAATATAAAAATCATGAGTGATTAATGCATGAAAAATTCCAAACAACATAAAATTGTTAAAAGACACAGTTTCGAAGGTTTCGAGATATAGAATACACATATCTCTATGGAATACACGTATAAAGAATCAAACTAAAATTAGGTGTTACTTCGACATTCAGCAGTTTTGTAATCAATTTCTCCGTCGTTACATGTTAATACTGGCTGTAAATTACAGCCAGATCCAGGAAATGTTTGCCACGATGTAGCATCTTCAATGATCAGAGGATCAGAATTACTTGGGTCGTCAATGACTAGCGAAAAAAATTGTGGACATCTTATCCTAATGGCGTCCATATCACCGTACGGGGTGCTGCTGTCCATTTCTAGAGGACTCGGGACTTTAGATTCATCCACGATGCAGTCTAAAAATATAAAAAAAATTATAATTTACATTAATTTTAGTATAAAAATAGGCTCTAACGTTTTAACCTAATACCCCTGAAAGTTGCTTTGCCCAAAAAACGTATAAATTGCATAAAGCATGTTCATATGTTATAGTATATAATAAGGTCGTTAAGAATGGTTCGCATTTTAAAATACAGCTACGCAGTAGGAACAGAGTATTTTAGTCGTTGCATGGCACAGAACTATACTTCGTTATGGCGGGCATCAGATCGGTATAATAAGGTCGTTAAGAATGGTTCGCATTTTAAAATACACCTACGCAGTAGGAACAGAGTATTTTAGTAGTTGCATGGCACAAAACTATACTTCGTTATGGCGGGCATCAGATCAGTATAATAAGGTCGTTAAGAATCGTTCGCATTTTAAAATACAGCTACGCAGTAGGAACAGAGCATTTTAGTAGTTGCATGGCACAAAACTATAATTCGTTATGGCGGGCATCAGATCAGTATAATAAGGTCGTTAAGAATGGTTCGCATTTTAAAATACAGCTACGCAGTAGGAACAGAGTATTTTAGTAGTTGCATGGCACAAAACTATAATTCGTTATGGCGGGCATCAGATCAGTATAATAGGGTCGTTAAGAATGGTTCGCATTTTAAAGTACAACTACGCAGTAGGAACAGAGTATTTTAGTAGTTGCATGGCACAAAACTATAATTCGTTATGGCGGGCATCAGATCAGTATAATAAGGTCATTAAGAATGGTTCGCATTTTAAAATATAGCTACGCAGTAGGAACAGAGTATTTTAGTAGTTGCATGGCACAAAACTATAATTCGTTATGGCGGGCATCAGATGAGTATGATATAAAAAACAAAGAGTGTTGGTTTGTAAACTATGATTTGTGTATTATGTAAGAAATTGAGACCATGCAAAAGCGCTGCATTAAATGATGAATTAAAACCTGTGGGTTTTTTGTAATATCACTGGTAACATAAACATTTGTACATGATTCCAGGAGCATCAAATGGCAATAGAAGTGGAATAGATATAATAAGCCAAAATTCCTGCAATAATTTCAAAAGCTATTCCGAGCAAAAGCTTTCAGGATTCTCCAATCATGTTTTTGTATCAAAGCGTTGTTCTCATATGTTCCGAAGTCGCACGCAAGGATTTAGTTTCTCATTATGGGGTCCAACGTAGAGCCAAAATAGGTTGCATTATGATTCGCTTTGTTGACCTTTCTTTAGCTACAATTTGCAAAAAAATATCGGTTCTGGCTCAAATAGTTCCGACCGGAAACCACACTCATTGTTGTCGGACACGATTTTAACAAGAAAGATCCATTTGTCAAAATTATGTTGGTCTTGTCCCACATGAGATTGATGTTTCTCTGGCATACAGACCCTGGTCCTCGGCCCGTTTGGAAGCAAACTACTATACACCGCTCAGCTAATTAAAACCAACTATTTTCCGATTTGGTTTTCAGTCCTTCATATTCAATATTTCCAACAGAAACGTAAGAAAGCACACCACTCTATATTGATTCAAAATAATACAAAATGTAATGTGAATGCACTGAATATTTAAGAAATCATGTGGCATACTTACCTTGTCCTATCGCTGTAGAGCAGTTAAATTAAAAAAATTTTTAAATTGCATGACAAACTGTACGTTAAATCTACATTGTATTAATAGAATTTATAAAAGACCTATGTATTTTATTGATAGCAAGTTAGGATACTTTAAGTAGCTAATCTCTCATGAATAAAACCAAATTGAACTGTGAGACAAAATAGTCTATATGAACAACAACCACGATTCCGGTACGAAATTTAATGAACCAACTGTTTATGGGTGAGCACTGTTTGCAATTTAAATTTACTGGTGAACTTTAAACGGAAATCATGAAAAATAACTAAAATCGTAAACATTAACACCAACTCGATTTTCAAGCACTGTGACAATTTACGAAGCAATCAACGCACGGACGACCATTGGTTAACAGAAAAAATACTGTCGGGTTGGTTGTAGATATCAACGCAGCGTGGTAAATCGGGTATTTTTTCCAAATATTGTATTTTCGAACTGCATTCAAGCATCCACAAGCAAAATAATCGTTTTTTGACAAATTCTACACATCTGAAACTGGTCATCTCAGAAAATCAAGGCCCTTAATTAACACCGGAACAACCACGACAGCTTGCTGATAGTCATTGTACAACTTCTTATCTTCTATCTGACTGATATGTCAAGTCAACTCTTAAACATTTATGACATGGGAACAGCCATGGTGTTCCGTTACAGGAACATACATATATAAATCGTTAGGCCAAAGTCAGGTTGAGGGGAATAGCGTTGTATTGTTAGAAAAGAACAACTGCGTACGGGTTTGCGAGAGCGACAGCCCTTCGCCTTATCATGAGGCTTTAGTTTATGGAGAACGGCTTAGCCTGGAAATCACTTTACGTCCTCAGCTTGACTTTGGCCAATCGTTTTATCATTTGTCACTGTTTTGGCAGTCTCATCTTCAAATCAGATGCTACCCCTATGACTTCTGCAATTTATCCCTCATAGTTACAACATTTGAGTTAATACCTTGTGAGCGGCCATTAGCAGCTTGAGCTGCCAAATGTATTCGGACGGGATAGACATGATTCGTGTTTCGAGAAGAACAGCTACTGTTGTTGAATCATATACATTGTTGCGAAAAAGAAAACTTTATTTAAATTTTCAACCTGAGAGCTGTGCCAAATTTCTTCTAGCATGTCATTCATTGTAAGAAAATTCAGCGATTGTATTGAAAACAACCTGCTGATATTTTCTCTATGTTCTTGTCAAATTATTCAATGTAATAACGGGACGCAGCTGCGTGGCGCAACTTCCTAACACCATGCTAATACGACCCCGGCTATCATAACCTCGATGGTGGACCTAAAAGCTCGCTGTTTTTAGTAATTTAGCGGTTTCTCTTGGTTAGATCCAAGAATCTATGGAGCTTAGCTGGCCGCAGGCTCGCTTCACTAGGTTTGTTCGGTCCCCGCCCGTTTGGCTGCGCACGTGTCTAGTTTATGGTATGATTGTTGAGGTCTCCCAGGGAAGCTGTCACCGACACCTGGTCACAGGTCATAGTGACATGCCAACATTCCCTATTTCGATCTCACTTAGAATTTGTTTGGATCTCTCGCTTAAGATGGTATGAACACAATAATGTGAGATGAATTAAGTTGTGACGCATACCTAGGTAAAATTTCTTCCGCTTTGACCGCTTAGGGCTGACGTTCGCTCAGCGGGAAGGTTTGACCAATGTGGCCCCCACAGGGCTCCGACATTTCCCTGAAGGTTTATAGTCGCATTAGTAGCCCTACGCGGTAGCTGCATCATGGTTAGGTATGCGTTTACTTTGTGGTATTGCTGTAATTTAATCGAATAAGCTTTGCATCGGCTGGTAGTGACTGTTCTATGTGGGCGTGATAAGTTTGATAAGTTTGGTGGACCTTGTTCTCGCTCCCAATTTTAAATATTTCTTTCGGTTAAAATGCAAGAGACAAAACGACACGCGTCGTGGCTTGACTTTTGCAGGCCTCGGTGAGGAACGCTGGCCGATGGACAGGACAAAACACGTAAAACATATAACCTCTGCCAGAAAACGAACGCTAGACAACCCAATTTGATTTTTTTCGTGTTTATTTGAAAATATGTACAGATACGATATGGTAAGCGGTAAGATGTGAAGAACAATAATTGCCAAGGTGATTGGTAAAAGCTTTACACAATAATGGTGATGAAGCACTCACAATTAGTGGATTTTCTGTTCGAAAATACATCGATTATGTACATAACCACTTTATAGTCAACAATCAACAGGATAGTCGAGTGGTCAATGCATACATACATCACGGAAATTTGAATTTGGTCACGTAGGATCGAAACCCAGCTAGGGAGATGTCGAGGTTCCTGTTGGACTTTTTGGTCCTAGTTGTCCGATATCACTAAGAAGGAGAAAATCTTTTGATTTTGACACCCCCTTAATTTCAGGACACTGAACGAAGAGAACGCTAGCGACACATAAGCTTTTAACCTTGATCAAATGACAAACGATCAAATTCCCCTAGGATGCTACTTAATTTAGGATGGTGGTCAAATTTCCTTTCAAAACTCATTGCCCGGGGACGTTGCCCCGACCGGTCAAACATGGCTACAAGACCTGAAATAATTAGCGAAAGCGAATGTGGACACTCGGAATTGACTGAAGGCTGAGAGATGTCCAATCGCTTAATGGTTAGACTAAATATCACACTCACTTCATGTTGTACCCCAACTCACTCATGGATCAAATACACCGTGCAAACATACTATTTGTCAAACACATTAGAATACTAACCGTAACACTTGTTCGCTATTTGTATCTGAAACCAGGAGTACCCAATCTCGTTCACCGTATTAGTTATATAGCCGTCCGATAACCAAGGGATTTACTAGGGTAGCCAGTTATAAGGGCGAGATACCTCGGGGTTATCGGATCGGGCGATCTTTGAGGGTTCGTCGGGATTGGCTGATTGGGGACGTCGCTGGATCAACCTTGGTCAATCCGATATTTCAGTCCCGCGATTCCGCGATAAATCCTCGGGGACGTGTCGATCGCGTGGTATAACGACTCACGGCGAGGGATGATCCACTGAACCACAAACAGGGGTATTTCTACTCTAACTTTCCCTTGAGCCGGTGTTCGTGAGGGTAGCGGCCATGGGATGTTTTGCGCTTCTGGGGACGTTCTTAGGGAAGTAGAGTATCTCTTCGTTTCCACTCTATCTTTTCCATTGTCTCTGTACTAAACGAAACGAGGGCAACTTAATATTGCTGTCCTGTATTTCGGATTTATTGACGAAGGCGCAACTGGGGGCTTGTAACACGGTACGCGAAGGGTTGAATCGCGACACTCGCGTGAACCTGTATCGTGGTGTGTTCGTTTACTCGGAGCGACAAAGTTCACTCTCCTTGACAGTTCTGAGCTCTCGAAGCTCGGGTGAGAAGGTGGTGCCATCTCCACTTTTTAAACCGTCGCGATTCGGGCAGGATCTTGGATAAGTTTTAGACGGGGGCATGATTTTGGGTTCGAGGTCAGGCTGGCCTTCTTGATATTTTACTAGGGTCAGTTAAAGAGAAATGAGAAGATTTCAATCGTTTGAACAAGTGTGGGGCATAGAGGTCCTATTTGTTCCTGGACTGACATTGTTATTATTATTGAATGGTCCGTCATCTCGGCTGTCGAGCAGATGGACCGGACATTCTAAAGAGTGCGGGCCATAAGGTTTCGCGGTGACGGCTGAAGTTTATCATTCCTGATCGGTCCCATCTTTGATGTTAGCAATTTTGTTCATATTAGTCGAGGTTACCACCACAGTGTGCAGTGCATAACCCAGGTAACGTTAAGACTGAATCCAGGAGTGACCTAGTCTTATTAACAAAGAATTCCTAGGCCCAAATGGGCGTGTTATTTTCTCAGTGCGTGACTTCCAATTTTTGTGCGGCTGGGAGCGTTCCCAGTTGATTGTCTAACTTGTTCCTAAGGAAGTCCGAACGTTCCTGTGAGGACCATGTAATGAGAGATCAGTACTCAAAGAGAGCAATGACTCAGGTAAGCTTAAGACTTTGCTGGGCGTTTATCTGAGCGTAGTATTTCAGGAGGCTTAGTGATCAACGACGGTTCCATTCAAACGACATCACCAGTTTTTCCCAGGCAAATTTATTCCATGCAACCCCAGTTGATAGTAGTAACCATTATCCTAGAAATTAGTAACTTCGGTGGAATAGGTATTTCGTGGGGAAATAAGGGTCATTGTTCTGGACGTAGTTTTACGTTTACTTTCTCCGTGCATTTTTGAATAGCCTGAGGAGGTACCCAGGCTAATCTATATGGAAGATGTTCATGGTCGGGAGTTGTTTCATGAGGCGGTGGAAACAAGGGCTAACGTGACGCTGATATTTCACAAGGTCTTTAAAGGCTTGGGGGCGAGTGATACGTTTCAGCAGGATTTCACATCATCAATGCTACTTTTGTTAGCCTGTAAGAGCTCCCGCGCGCGTTGTCTAACATGGCAGAATGCCCAGGGGCATTCACCAGTTTCCCTATAATGAGCTATATTTGGAAGAAAGTCGGCTGCTGTGTAATCCTTAAAGGAGCAAGTTATTTTCATGCGGAATTTGCCTGTCGATTTTACAACGGACCCTCCAAAGGGGCTGAAGCTAATAAACGCGTTGTGAAGGTAGGGTGTTCTTTCTACCTAGAACCTAGAAGGGGCATTTCTCCAACTATAATTGAGTCGGCCAGTAGGGACTAAATTTACACTTAAAGTGGTAAGTAAAAATTGGAGGATTTTGGTGCGTAGTTAACGTTAATGCATCTTGGGGAATAACAGTGATTGTATAATCTTGGGTGGTTAAGTATCTAGAGCAATCATGGGACTATAAATTAAAATATAGGGGCATGTGTCTGTATGTCCGGACAATAACGATCTAAAATCGACACACCTTTCATACCCTAAAGGGGGGCGATTTGTACTGAGTTTGGTGGTGCCTTTCCGAATCGGTGTTATTATTTTCCCTAAATTAATTACTGCACGAGATAGTCAGTCTACGGGCTATCCAAAAATCCTGGAGGGGCATTCCTCCGACGCGTGGACGCTTAGTAAGAAATGCTCAAATTCGGTCCAAAATGATATATAGTTATCAGGGGCAAATTTCTGTCAACTTCGGATCGCCCAATATTTACCGGGTGAAGAACCTGGTAATTTTTAATGAATGTTGGTGGTAGTTTGGCTCTAGAACGGTGGTATAAATTGGAGGCATATATACTACCAATGGATCGAGTGTTATTAAGCTCTAAAAATGGTCCAAAAAGCACCATGGGGGCACTTTTGCTGATTTTGACTCGATACGTAGAGCTTGGTTTTGAGGATGGGAGCTTTCTATCGAACTTTTCTGGCAAGCCTACTCTAGAACGACAGTTTACTGGCCTTAAAGACGTTCGTCCTACTCTCGCAGCGATTGATGACACCCTCTAAAATGGCCGAAAATCCGCTTCTCTTTAGTTTGGCGTAAATTCACCGAACCCTATTTCTCACTTATGAATCTCGACGTATCCTACCCTGGAGATGAACTGGCAAGTGGGCCCGAAATTGGGACCCCATCTTTTCTTGTTTATACCTTTCCCTTCTGCGTCTCGGATCCCCAAGCTGTTCGTGCGTTGTATGTAGTTGCAATGCAGTCCAATTTCCACTGCTTTGCGTCGCCTCGAACGATGGTAATTTTGATATTTATATAGATCGTTTGAGATATATTTCAAAGGGAAGACTCTGTCTTCGTGCAACAAAAACCCATGATGACAGTGAGAGAGAGAAAGGAGAGAAATCTGAATGCATATATATGAACCTGAATCTGAATCTGAACCCCAAATGTATATACGACCTAACGGGTCACATTGCCGAAATAAAAGAAAAGAAACTGAAAAGTCAGCGCTCAAGTCGCTCTGAAAAAAATTGAGGGTTTTGCTCTCTTCGGGTCTGAGGAAAAACTTTTCTCAAAACCGAGCTAAAATTTCAAAGGGTAGGGGCGCATGCTAAATTTTATGTTTCGCTCCAGATTTTGATCTTAATCGGTTCCTGACATTATTTTAGATAGTGTCGAACCCTAATCGTTTAAAAGCGGTTCAGGGTGCTGAGGTAATTCCTGGTCAGTTACTTGCTATTCCATGATTATTTAGGAGGTGAATCGTGATGGTCGGCATAATCCTGCTAAGATGGTGAAAAAGGGTCGTAGTGGTTTATGATGCACACAATTTGACGTATTCCCGGCTCGGAAGAGACATACGGGTTTACGTTTAACCGGTGGTTGAAACTGACATCCTAGAAACTTTTCAATGTACACGGTCTGACGAAACCCGATACTGGAAACAAATAATCGAAACCGAAATCTGCATTCTTAATTGGCATTTGAGGAGACGATGTTCCTCGACGCTGGCTCAAATCATGACAACCTTTCGTGAATCCCTAGCAAAACGAGCACAATCGTCCAAATGCATCCATGGTGCCAGGAAGAAATCACAAAAATTGCGACCAAGGTCAAAAGAGAGCTCAGCGTCACCCTGGGGCGACAATTTAAAACAATGTTTTCACAAGTATCGTGGCTCGAGCCACGTCCGGATCATTAATGCATTTGGAGATCGCGAATTCGAGGGCGATTCCTGATAAGTTTGCCCGTCCCGTGAGAAAATGTATAGATATACATTACTGCATAAACCCGAACTGATTGAGGGCGGGGGCTGGGGAGTTATTCATTTGTTCTCTGGTCGGTATTATGATCAAGATAAAATGAGATCATTACCTTCAGCCTGGGTCTAGAAATTTGAACCTATGCTATACATGCACATCCCACTATCAAAAATCTCATGAATAAAACTGGTCATATTGCATCAAGTAAGATTTATCATACAAAAAGAAAGACAATGAAAGGCAGGTAAGCATCCAGTAAAATATTCAGTGCCGAAGCACCCATAATGAATCCCGATGCGAATTGCTCGAGCTTAACCAATTCTAGTATTTTAGCGTTTCGACCCTGGCCGGGGGTCACGTTTCTGCTCGTGCGCCAGGCCTGGATACCCAAATATTCTTAGCTCGCCTATCACTAATTTTAAATCACTCGCCCGAGGCAAAGCGGGGCCGGCGAAGGCTCATGCCCTTTAACAAAAACGTGATTCTTTCGGCCCCGATCGCGGTCCGGGCGCCGAATATTCTATAAGAACTAATAAATTTTACATGCGATTCAATACCCCAATAATCCATGCCACCAGTTTCCCTAATTAGATTCATTTCCTGCTAAATTTATAACTGTAATCAGCTCAGGCAAAAATTCTTTGAAATCCTAACTCAGCTCAATAGGCTTGAAATTTGGATCCATAACATCCAGAAATTTATTTTGTGCTTTACCTATGATCACGGGGAACCAGTGAGACTTCGACCCTTATTTTCCTATGTTAATTTCGCATGTGAACTCTCGACCGAAATTTGGGCAATTCCAGACAAGACAATTAGCGTAGCTGTTCTAGAACTAAAAGTGTGCCCTACTGTGGACAGAAATTCAACTCACAGGGGTACTTATTTGCTACTATCGTGCTCAAAATTTTATGGGTAGTGTTTGCGAGTACTCAACCTATTCGCCTGACTTTCGGGAAAATAAAGCCCTTTCAAATTGTCCTAGCGCCCCACGCCCATACTTACATCGCTGATCCCGGCGCGGAGAGCACCAGCTACTACCCCTCCAGGCGGCACTGGACGCCGACGCGGATCCCTCTACATCCAACCTTCGATCGAAAATCCACTTGAAAACAAAAAATCATGATGAGAAACACATTAGCTATGACCACGGAGCCGGTCAGTAGAGTCGACCGAACTCCGTAGTGTCGAAGCCAAACTAGCTCAACGAAGTCGGACGTCACGTCCGACCTCGAAAATTCTTCTTATACTTTAGGACAGCAGATTTGGTGCGGTCCAATCAGGATCAATTTTCGGCAGCCCTCCATTTTTGCAATTTCTTTCCGATCGCCAATCGGAAAAGTTTCGAAACTTTGGAATTCAGCGCTTACCGGAAACCCTGGAAACTGTTCAGAGAGAGGCGAGAACAATGGAGGGACATCTGAAAAATTGTGCCGAAGGTCAAAATTTCGCCCATTGTTTCTTCAATTTTAATCTTTCTGTTTACGTCTGGCAATCAAGACGTTCCCAAGATATAAACAATTTGATACATGAAACAGCGATTATTATTACTTATATTATTAAATATTATTATTAAAATTATGAAACAATTAACTCAGAACTATCAAGCAAAGCCAAGGAATCTGAATCTCGGCCCACTTTGATGCGACCGCATTATGGAATGTATGTAACAACGTGCAAACATTGCACGTTTGCATATCGGTCTGCGACTCTTTATTTATCGTTTAATCCTTTGTTCTTAGCCGTCAACATAGACATACCGACGATCTTATTCCCAATATATGGACACTTCCCATGCAATCCCCATGCGACTAATGTGACAACAGGTAAACATTACACTTTTACCTGTTGGTCTGGGTATTTGTGTTTATTTTCAACTTTAGAATTTCATGAGACAGGAGCCGTTTCATAGGCATCCCATGGGGAAGCGCGCTGCGGGACGGTACCCTCCCCGGGGCCAGGAATATGGCACCCCCGGGGGAACCACATGTCAGAAGGGCACCCCAGCCAGAGGTCCACCTGGGCCACCGCGGGGTTCCGAACCTACCCTCCTGTCCCGCTATGTACCTATATACTATACGTGACCTCAATTCATAAAACTTATAAATTTTTGTTAAATTTTGTTTTTATTTTATATATAGATCTGTATTATTTATATAAATATATATGTCTAGGCTTTTTGTTTTATATTACATAATATATACACATATGGTTACTACTATTACTAATTATTACTATTATTAATGTTTCAATTAATATTTTGATTAGAAGTAGGAGGCGGACAGAGAAGAGAGACAAAAGAGAGAGAAAGGAAGGAAAAAAGAAAGAAATGGAAAACAGAACAAGGAAACAGACAGCCAAGAAAAGAAAAGAGAGTGAGAAATAAGCAAAACACAGAGCGAAAGAAACAGAGACACAACGAGGAGAGAACCGACAGACAGCGAGGAAACAACAAATGAACGACCGAAAAGGTCGAATAGAGAGAGACAGAAAAAGAAACAGAAAAGAATGGGGCAAATGAAAGGTCGGAGCAAAGGGGTTCCAGAGAGAATTTTGGTGGGCCGGGACAAAATTCATTCCCAGAACGAAGAGAGGGTTCGATGGATACCAAACACGAGATGGTTAGACCCAATATTACCTCCTGACCCATGCGGGTCAATGTGCATGTATTAGTGTAGGAAGCTTTGGCAGGCTCTCTTAACCTAACGGCGGGACAGAACGATGCCACAGGGCTATTACTGAACTCGCCTCGAGAAGGCGATTCCCAGTCCCACGGTCGGAAATACCCTGATCTCACGGTCGGAATTAAGAAAAGTGTTAAAATGATGGAATTAGAGAGAGTTTTTGCGACGGTAGGGGCATTATTTGCAGTTGTCCTAGGTTAAAAGGTGGGCAGACGGAGACCTGCCGGGCATGTTTGGAGTCGTCTCGATGAGGTGAGTACAATGAGGGGTGAGTTGCAAACCTTTGAGCTGAGAATAAAATTTTCAAAATTTTGTGCCCACTATTGGATTTAGACGATTTTTGGGGCGTACATTGGCGGGTTGCTATTGGTCAACCGAGGGTCAGACAAACACCCGCGGCAAATTGTGTTCGCCAAGAGTAGGCGAGTGGAATAAGGGATCGCATGCCGACATTTAATATCAGCATAAAAACAATACTATTTCACAAAATAGGAGAAAAGTATGTGTCAATTTCTACAGCATACAGTAAGAAATGACAGACAGGGGAAATGGGGCGCTTTATAGCGACTGAACGGCTGAGTGGAAAAAGACACCCAAGGCTCGATGGAATACTTGATGTTTGGGCTACTTGATGTATCAGACTCACACCGGAGTTACTTCTGGAACAGGAACAGTTACAACGCTCCTGATAGCGTGGTGTTGATAGAAATGAAGAGTGCAGACGTGGTTTCGCGGTTCCCAATCTACAGACAACGGAGCAGATCGTAATGTGAGGGCGCTCTTGAGTTATAGATACAATGAATCGACACAGTGATACCCAAAGGACCGATCTATGGCCTTTCGCTGAAAATCGTAAAGGGTTACAAACTGGACGATGGCGTTAATTCGGATGCGATTCGGCCCGAATCACTCCGTATCGTAGCCGTAGCAAGTAGGACAAGGTATTCTAAGTCATAAACGGGACGGGCTAAGGTTTGCCCTAGGTTTGGAAAGACATTAGGGGTCGAAAGACATTTGCAACTTAGAAAAGTGATGCAATCTAATGAGGACAACAACCCTATCTAGCGTAAGCGGCGGTTGTTTAGACAAGTAGAAGTTGGAACTATTAACATAATTCGGCCACCTACGAACCGCATTTATTCTACTTGACCTTGTTGGAAAGCCCATTAAATTTTGCACTGAAAAGTACTCGGAGAGTGATTTCGAATTCCGGAGCAGTAACCGGCTACGGCTCGTTGGGGCCGCGTCCGGTTCATCCGTTTACTAAAACCTGAATTTGTTATTTTCGCTTTCATTGTTGATTTCCTTTTAGCTCAGCCATGGAGAGAAGTTTCGGTTAGGCTAGGTAAAATAAAATTAATATTTTGATATTTCACTATTCCACAGCGAATTTTTGTGTCAGTGCAGTTCGTCATATGGCGAACAGCCACTGCCGTGCGAGGCATGGTGAGCGGCCGAGAGGCCCCCCTATTCCTGGACGGTCGTGATTTTGATCTTACGTGCTTAAGAATGTACTCAAAAATTCTGGCCTGGTCGAAGTCTCCACGAATCCTAATATTTTCCTATGATCGGTTCTATTCGGCGGTATTTCGACCTTCTCATCCTATGACACGTCTCCTAAATTTGACATGCGCACCAATAGAAAAGAAAGCATGACATATACGACGGACAATTATAGCGACATGAAAAGCAGTTAAGATTGCATACGGCATGACGGACAAGATTGCATACGGAATAACGACGGACACGATTGTACGAGCAATACGAATCCATGGCGCTACAGGGGTCAGGTTTGCACGACGGAACATCGGACCGGATCGTGTCAGAACGTTAATTGTAAGCCTTTCAGGCTTTGTCGAGTCTTTAACGGACCTTGATGAAAGTACGAGCCAACGTAAGAGACCGGAACGGTCCTGTTACATCAATAAGTAAGAAGAACTAAAATATAGTTCTATTAAATTATATTCGAAGGCTAACTAGCAATATAAAACAAGTTTTCTGAGTAAAATACGAAGATTCTAGTCATAAGGTATTAGGATTAAAATTCAATTAAGGCTATAAGTAAATACTAAATACTCACGTTTACACAATATGTCTTCATAATGCACATCATTTATATGTTACGGTTAGAACGTGCAAATGCTCACGTTTACACAATATGTCTTCGGAATGCACCTAGTTTCCACGTTATATTTACAAAGTGTAAATAATCATGTTTAAAACAATATGTCTTTATATGTGAGTCCAGTTTAGGTGCGTATAATAAATTAGTTCTGTTGTCAAAATCATGAATTGATTCGCAAACAAATTCACGTTGACATGTTTTGCCACTGGAATTCGCAATTTTGTGAATGCGAACACGAGCTCTGCGATGTACGAATAGAAAATGCGTTCGCGTAAATTTGTCTAGTTCGTACGTTTGCCGTTTTGCCGCTGAACCAGACAGCAATGTTCGCGCGTATTATTGCATACGAGAACAACGCGATTGGTAATCACATTTAAACTTTTATACGGTCAGAAAAATGCGATGCTAAATCACAAAATAGTGAGCACGAACAGCGCAACGCGTTGCTGCACCGCATCCAGTGTATGTGTACATAAGAGAAATTGAGATTTCTTCGCGTTCATTGCTTTACGATCGTGAACTGACTTAACAAAAGAACAACACAGATGTACGCTCCTAAAGTGGACTCAAGCATAAATGCACCTCGTTTGCTCGTTACGGTTACGAAGTGTAAATACTCACGTATACACAACATGTCTTCGTAATGCACCTTCTTTCCACGTTACGGTTACAAAATGTAAACTCTCGAGTTTACAGATTGTCTTCATAATGCACAAAGATTTCTTCGTGTTCATCGCTTTTACGATCGTGAACTGACTTAACAAAAGAACAACACAGATGTACGCTCCTAAAGTGGACTCAAGCATAAATGCACCTCGTTTGCTCGTTACGGTTACGAAGTGTAAATACTCACGTATACACAACATGTCTTCGTAATGCACCTTCTTTCCACGTTACGGTTACAAAATGTAAACTCTCGAGTTTGCAGATTGTCTTCATAATGCACAAAGATTTCTTCGCGTTCATCGCTTTTACGATCGTGAACTGACTTAACAAAAGAACAACACAGATGTACGCTCCTAAAGTGGACTCAAGCATAAATGCACCTCGTTTGCTCGTTACGGTTACGAAGTGTAAATACTCATGTATAACCAACATGTCTTCGTAATGCACCTTCTTTCCACGTTACGGTTACAAAATGTAAACTCTCGAGTTTACAGATTGTCTTCATAATGCACAAAGATTTCTTCGCGTTCATCGCTTTTACGATCGTGAACTGACTTAACAAAAGAACAACACAGATGTACGCTCCTAAAGTGGACTCAAGCATAAATGCATCTCGTTTGCTCGTTACGGTTACGAAGTGTAAATACTCATGTATACACAACATGTCTTCGTAATGCACCTTCTTTCCACGTTACGGTTACAAAATGTAAACTCTCGAGTTTACACATTGTCTTCATAATGCACAAAGTTTCCAATTTATTGTTAGAGACTGTAAATACTCACGTTTAAACAGTATGTGTTCACAGTGCACCTTGTTTTCCGGTTAGAAAGTGTAAATACTCACGTTTACAAATATGTCTTCGTAATGCACCTCGTTTCCACGTTGCTGTTACAAAAAGTAAATAGTCACGTTCCCTCAATATATATCTCTTAATAATGCACTCCCTCTCCACGTACGGTTAGGGAGTGTAAATACTCACGTATACACAACATGTGTTTGTAATGGACATTCATTCCACGTTACGGTTACAAAGAGTAAACTCTCACGTTTACACATTTTCTTCATAATGCACCTCGTTTCCACGTCATGATTACAGAGTGTAAACACTCACGTCTATACACTGTGTCTTCACAGTGCACCTCGATTCCCGGTTAGAAACTGTAAATACTCACGTTTACACAATATGTCTTCATAATGCACTTCGTCTCCATCACACGCCATGTGCTCATGACAGCCAACGTTTGGTCCGAGGCACCACCATCGATTAGATACAAACGAAATTTTCTCATGCTTTGCAAATAACTTATGTCCGCTAGAGCAGGATGCGTTGATGCATTCGCCATCCGCATACGTTTTGATTTCCATGCTTAGCGCTGGCTTGCTCGCATCATCGTATTGAAAAGGATCAGGCGTACAACTACCTGAAATAACAAATGTTTCATTGCCAACAGTTTATTGCCAACATGGAATATTATCTAAAGCGAGCCAAACTTTTATTCTGGTTTGTTACGCGTAATAAGCAATATTTAAAGCATCAGTTAAACACTGAAAACAGGTTTATTTATAAGCAAAACTTTATTTAGCATAGCATTGTTTTGTAATTTGCCAAATCTTTTCACTCAAATCTGACCGCAAATTTATAGATATACACCATTTCCGTATGTTTTATAGCAGCGAAGTGCAATAAAAATCATTTATTTTCACGCTGTATAATCATTTAGAGCGCAAAATCAAATATTTAACGGTAACGCAATGTTTCAATTTGTTTTTCAGCTCATGAGTAAATATAATATGCTCTGTTCTAAATATAAAGGTTATAACAACAAAAACAAGGATGACGCGCTACTTCTATCATACTAATGTCAATCCAAGGACAAACTATTATATACGTGGATGCGGTGATAATTAACAATACAGAACCAATGAATTATATGAAAATGAGGAATATATATGTGCACGTGTTTTTGTTTTCGCTATACAATCTGGTTTAAATTATCATAAAATATTAGTTAGGAATTTCGCTGAAAATGTAGCATTACCTTGTATTGCTGGTATCAATACCAAAACCGCCAACATAAGCATGTAGCTATTGAGTGAAGGCGACATTATCGCATCAAGGCTGACAAAGAGCTTTTAAAGGTCAAACAGGGATGTGACACTCATATTTTAAGTCAATTGTCGTTTCTCGCTCAAAAGCCGAAATAGTTTGTGGTCCCAGAAGTTTGTGAAGGATTCTTGTCCATTGAATGTAACTAACTAGTCGCCAACTCATCATAGTTAATTTATACTAATTAAATTAATTTGTATTGTATTGTATCGCATTATGACTTCTAATTACATATGTACATGTATGGTTTATTTATATGGCGTTGCAGTCAAACCTATAGAAATGCATGTAAAATTTTCGTATGCGAGAGGTCATGGCATATTATTGATCGGATTGTTCAGATTAGCTTTAATCTTAAATGCAATAATTTTATTTTTACATCTATAAGATCAAAACGAACCGATGCATGCAGCTACAAATGTGACGATCTTATGCGACTACACATTTGCATAGAAAAGGACATATATATATTTGAATGTATTTATGCCAGACATCAAGCGGAGATTGAACAATATTTCCTTTTAGACGGATATTATAACTAGAATTTAATTATTTTAGTTTTACACCTTATAACGGTTATGAACCGATGTAGGTACAGTTTTCAATTAAATAAAAGACGTAAATTACAGTATCTATAGGATTCTTTTCTCTCTAGTAAAGAGGTGTCCAGCCTTTCTTCATACGATGGCTAAACTTATTTAATTTTTTAATTTAAGAATTTGAATTGCAGCGGTAACAGGAATCACGTTTGTTTCAACAATTTCTATGCTATGGCTAGAGTGGTACTTGAAATGTTGTAGTATCAAACTATTTTTGAAAAGAATTTAAATTGGTAAACAATGAAAATGCAGCGGTAATATTTGATCACCTTGGCTTCAACAATTTTTTTACTTTTGCTGCTGTAGTAGTTTTAAATGCTGTTTGCTGAACTATTTTTCTAAACGACTTAGAAATTGATAAACAATGAAAATGAAGTGACAGATAAGAATCATCTTGGTTCCTTTTTTAATATAGGTACTGTAGTACTTTAAATGTTGTATTAAGGGACTATTTTTCAAATGACTAAGCAATTGGTAGCCATGAAAATACAGTGGTAAATGGGAATCATCTTGGTTTCAAGAATTTCTATACTATCGGTACTGTAGTACTCACAATGCTACTGTAGTACTCACAATCGTACCCCTATCGCTACTGTAGTACTTAAAATGTTGTAGTACCAAACTATTTTTCAAACGACTTAGAAATTAACAAACAATGAAAATGCAGCAACAATTGGGAATCATATTGGTTTCAATAATTTCAATATTGTGGCTACTGTAGTAGTTATTTGTAAACAGCTGAACTCAGTGTATTTTTGATTTATTTCAAGCTACCACTTATACGTTACTCATAATATATATGGCTGTATGGCGCAGGGTCAGCGGCAAAGGTGCCACGATCAGACGTATCGCTCCGGTTCGCACAACCTTCTCCGGAAAGAGAATAAGACTATTTTGCTCCGTGACACCTAACAGTAAAACGCGTACAAAATTATATACTCGGAACGTAAACATAAATTTGAGTCGAAATTAGTATCCCTTTGCGCTTGTACTTCGGAATTTACGGCTACGATTTTTTTTACAAAACGGGAGATTACCGGCAGCACCCTAAGTATAAATTGAGGACTTTTAATAGTGTTTAATAATATATAAGCCTAGTTCGCTATTGATTCCAAAGACAGCGAAGCAGCAAGCTTTTGTGTTATATGTTTATGTATATAGTTGCGCGATTATTTTATGTTTTATGTATGCATACGTTAATTGTCCAAAGTGAAGTCGAAGGGAGTAAGCTATATGCAAGTTGTGCCGTCTTCAATATATTAAACCAGAGTGTGAAACTTAGTCGAAGAAAAGTTGTTATATGATCCATATACTAAGCCTATGACTAACCTCTGCTGGGCCGATTAAGTAATATCGTTTAAAGCACTTCATATGCAATACTTAGAGCAGAATGAGTGAGGGTCTGCATTAGTGTAGAGAAATATAACTTAATGGAGGAGAATCAGACCCTTATGAAGGTACACCCCTACCCCTATAAACGTAAACGCTTTGGGTAACCCTCAGCTTATGCGGGGGAGGCTATTACAAATCTTAATTTTTTGATGCTGATTATGCGGGACATTTTCATTGCTTAGTTTTGGGCTTCAAATATCAATTAATATACTGCACGTCCAACCGTAACTTGTAAAACCGCAATCCTCTACGCTGGAGTTTATATTATGATGTAAGAAATACTTAATTTAACCAGCTTCGAAAACTGCTGTGGAAATAGTTCCGAACGAAGCCTATGGGGTTCGGCTGGCAGCAGACCCACGACTTAAGCGTAGGCTTAGTGTATGTTTCATATAAAGACCTTAGATTAGGCTAAGGCTTAGTATATCAATTACGGCATGGCCTGCATTTTATTTCCGCCCTTCAGGGTTAATTGGGCCGCAACCATAGTACCTGGCCGTCAATGTTTAAAGAATATCATAATAAATCACATATTGCACTACGCTACCTATTTGCAATATTTATTTCCTAAGTAAGATGAAACCCACACGTTTGTAGTTGGTAATCCCACTCCAGTGGTCGCGTTCTAAAATATTACCACACCTCTGCAGTGAGTCATTGCAACGCTGAATAGTGTATAATTGCGCGAGCTGATGAGAATATGTGGTTTTAAAATTTCACTTGAAAACAAGCTCATCCGGAAGGAAAAGTTATCCGCAAAAAAAACATCCCAACAACAACGGCAAAAATGAGAAAAATAGAAAATACACGCCAGAACAAAGAAAAAGTAATTATCAAAACAAACAAAAAAAAAAAAAGAAAACCGAACGCAAAAAAAAAAAGGAGACAAGACCCGCGCGGACAACCAGACCTCTCGCTGCCCCCTCCCCCCGAAAAAGGAAAAAACCAAAACAAGAACCAACAAACGTGAGAAACAAGGAACGGGCACCCAACGAAAACAAAAAACAAAGACAAAAGTCACCCCCCCAACACCCATAACCCTTCGCAAAAAACTCACCATTTATGCTGCGTTTACGTTATAAGTTGCCCACCACGTGGAAGTTTTGTCCACGTACAGCCTGCGTAACACCGTTAACGATATAGTGTACAGAACACCAACACTGTATTCTAAGCAATTTTATATGGTGTTTCGGACACCATCAGCATTTATGTATGGTGTCATGGACACCGTAAACTTCTGGCTAGCGGTGATGAAAGTCCTTTGGCAAGATGCCTTGTTGTTTTTCCGTTGTAGGGAGTTTATACAGTGCAAGCTTTGTCCATGCACTTCCTACGCAAAGCTTTAAACGGCATGGTTTATGGGATACAATCAATTAGCGTAAATATTTTCAAATTTCACTTAGCTAATTTTCCCGCCTTTTTTAAACAACTGTTCAATTATAGGGTGTCGAAGACACCATAGTGTAATGTACACGGTGTCCGCGACACCATTACTTGTGCTGCATAGTATAGCCTTCCGACTACCATGCACCATGGTATGGTCGTGATCACACAGTGACAAATCTTCCACATGGCGGGCGTTTTATAACGTAAACGCCGCATAAAAGTAGAGATAACCGCGTTTTTGTCAAAGATCTAGAGAGTTTGTAAAATAAATTCTTTGTAGATCGTAAAGTGTTAATTTCAACGTTAAAGAAGTATAATAGTTGGTTTATGATACAGTACAAAACTGAGGCGGAGTTAAGCTTTGTTAAAAGTTAATCCTGATGGAACCCAAATATTAGACAAAGATATTTTTAGTTGTTGTAACTTGCAGCAGCTGGTGTTTCTATGGCATTTGTACCAGTTAAATGTCGAACGTGCTAATTAGTTAAAATACTGACTTATAGTTGTTACAGCAACAAACCAATTACTTTGCGTGTATTGAACATAGTTTGGATGCTATCTGAGAAACCATAAGTGGATTTCTGTATAAACCCTTTCGCTTCAAAGTTAACTAGTTTGTTACCGTTGATGCTGTAATTTCAGATATATAATTGCTTATTTTGGACACATTTTTTGGATACTATCTGACAAACCATAATTGGATTTCTGTATAGTCTTTCGCTCCAACTTTAACTATTTTGTTCACGACTTTTGTTCCACTAACTGGCTGAAAAGAGGGTTTTATACATTTTTGAAATAAAACTCCTAAGTGGTTTTTCTGATGCAATCAAGGATACACACGGGTTTTAGTTTCCAATAGAAACAGAAAAAATATAACTGAAGCGGTCCTATCTTGGAGTTACAGAATGTTGGTTTAATCTATTAAAAATACGAATCTAACGCATGTATTGCCAATGTGTTATATACTTCAAAGACGGTATATAAATATACTGCACGCCAAACTATTAAAATAATATCATATATATAAATATATATATATATATATATGGCTGAAAGCTACAACAGTATTTTAAACTATATATGTTCGGTGAGGTTTTATTTTTTGTTACAGTTATGAGCTGTTGCACTCATAGGGGGATTGGGATTGTTCTTCCTAAGGCGCTCCTCTTGAAACGTTACCGAAGGCGCGCGGAAAATTTTGGCAAAAATTAGGCAACAATTAAAAGAAAATATTGTGAAAAAAAATAAGACAAAAATCGGTGGAAAATTGGGGAAACTACCAGGAGGAGAAGCATCTAATACACTCATTTTCTGATATAACATTTTACCGCCCAACTATCAATCGAAACTGATGCTCTCGTTTCTATTAACAACCTAAAATGATCAGTTCATAATTCTGAGAAGTAAGACGTTGTTACATTTTTTGGTGAAAAGGGAAGAGTCCATTCATGCAAAAATGACCAGTTCAAAATGCTGAGAAATAAGACGTTGTTACATTTTTTGGTGAAAAGGGAAGAGTCCATTCATGCAAAAATGACCAGTTCAAAATGCTGATTAGTAAGACGTTGTTGCATTTTTTGGTGAAAAGGGAAGAGTCCATTCATGCAAAAATGACCAGTTCAAAATGCTGATAAGTAAGACGTTGTTACATTTTTTGGTGAAAAGGGAAGAGTCCATTCATGCAAAAATGACCAGTTCAAAATGCTGATAAGTAAGACGTTGTTGCATTTTTTGGCGAAAAGGGAAGAGTCCATTAATGCAAAAATGACCAGTTCAAAATGCTGATAAGTAAGACGTTGTTGCATTTTTTGGTGAAAAGGGAAGAGTCCATTCATGCAAAAATGACCAGTTCAAAATGCTGATAAGTAAGACGTTGTTGCATTTTTTGGTGAAAAGGGAAGAGTCCATTCATGCAAATTTGTTCTGTTGCCACTAGAGACACTCGCGGCACCATTGCTTGACGCCGGGATTCATTCCCGGCCAGGTGTAAGCACTGGAGACTTGGTGGAGGGTTGCCTGAGAAAAACCATGGCTGAGGATATGCGCAGCATCGAACTGTTTACGTACCATGTTTGACGAAATGTAGGGTCGTAGCAGCGGATTGGAAGCGTCGCAGTGGATTGTCCCGCCACTGACCATCCGTTACTTCACGGGCAGGTCTGTGGCCTCCACGAATCGCTTGAGGTCGCTGTCGGTTGCTTGGGCCACTGCCAACTCGTCGTCGAACGTGGCGGTAATTGCGCAGACTGGCCGGGATAGGGCGTCCGCCTCCACACTGTCCGTGCCGGCGACGTGGTTGATGTCACACCCAAACTCTGAGATGTAACATAGACATTGGGACTGCTGGGCGGAGGGATTAGCCATTAATAGAGCGCTGACGAGAGTTCTGTAATCGTCGAGCACGTGAATTTGGAGCCATGAAGCCATGAAAAATACTTATGAGCCTTATAGATAGCCATCAGCTTACGATCGAAGGCGGATTTACGCGATTCGAGGGGAGTGAGCTTCTCCGAGAAGAACGCTAGTTGCTCCGTAGTGTCATTGACCACTTGATTGAGTACCGCGCCAACGGGGGGTTAGAAGCGTCAGTGACCAGCTGTAGGCGCCGCAGCAACTGCTGACTTGAGAGAGTTGAATTCCTTGCTGACTGTCGTTCGACCATGCTATACTGAAGTTGCCTTTCCCGTTTGTGCCCTGTAGCAGGTCAGTGAGAGGAGCAGTAATCCTCGAGAACTCTGGAACGAATCGGTGGTAGAAATCGGCCATGCCAAGGAAGCGTCTGAAGGCCTTGATTGTATTCGGGCATGCGTTATCGACAAAATAGTATTAACCTTATCTGTAATAGCCTTAACCTTGGATGGTATCGGCCGAACGCCGTTGCCACCAACTTCAACTCCGACGAGGTTGACCTTGCTGCTGAACAGGGTGCATTTGTCATGGCATGGTCGTAGGCCATGGTTGTTAAGCCGAGCAAGGACCGTTTGTAGGTGCTCGAGACGCTCATCGGGTGTTCGACTGGGACAAGAATGTCGTCGAGGTATAGTTTGACGAAAGGTAACTCGTTCAGGACCGAATCTATGAGTCGCTGGAAAGTCTGAGCGGCGTTGCGGAAGCCAAAGAACATCCGTCGGAACAGGAAAAAACTAAAGGGTGTTGTGACGGCCGTTTTCAGTTGATCCTGGATAGCCACAGGAATCTACTTGTAGGCGCAGACGAGGTCCAACTTCGAGAAAACCATTGTCCCGTGTAGATCATTAGAGGACTGCCAGATTGGACATCGGGTATCGGTCGGAGACTGTCTGAGTGCTGAGCTTGCGGTAATCGCCCGCTGGCCGATACAGTGCTTTGGGGTCCAACGTTGGCACCATGCGTAAGGGAGACGCGCATGAAGACTTACCCCGATAGACGAAAGCCTTGCGATCGCGACTTTTGGGACGTCTATTCGTCGTGGACGGTCGAAGCAAGGTGGCCCTGTCGTGACGATGTGGTGCTCAATCCCGTGTAGAGCTGGAGCGAAGGCGTCGATGGGGCAAAGATCTTTGGGAATCCACACAGGAGCTGCTTTACCCGGTTTGCCTCGTCTTGCATTTCGACTTGGACGCCCGAAAGAATCGATGCGAGCTTCTTAGTTGTTGTATGACGTGTGGTCTCGCAGGTATGTGGCGTACGGAATGAAGCGATTGCTTCCGATGCGGTGGAATGAGTAGATTGTTTACGCAGTCGACCGCGAAACTGTGGTGTCGGAGAAAATCACGACCGACGATCGGGTGGGCGACATCGGCGACGTAGAAGGTACAGCGGAGCTGCTGGGGAAAACCCATGAGCCGGGAGGCGAGGCTGCATGTGCCCTTGATCTGAACAGGTGTACCGTTGATCGTAATGGCTTCAACCTGCTGGTGGCGGGGAAGTAGTTGTTGGTGTTCGAAAGGGATGTAGGAATGAGAGGCACCTGCCGCTGTCGGCGATGAAGCGCCCAACTGATGTTGCACCGATGAACACAGCGTTGACTGCCCCACCGCTTGCTAGCCTAGCAGCGTTGCTTTCTAGTCTCTCTAACTGTCGGTTGCACTTCGCTTCGCCTCAAGGTAGCAGGACAGGCGACCGGGCATCGTTGCGCGGTGACACCAAACTGAGCGTGGTACCAGCAGACACCTGACGTTCGACTGCGTGAGTGAGATTGCGCTTGGTTACGTTGGTTACCGCACCGACCGCTTCGATAGTTGCTGTTCGATCGCCCTGGGGGAACACGGTTGCTCGACCCTTCGCGGTATGAAAGGTTCCGGACGGCCGCTGCTATGTCGCTGATTTTCTGCTGGCTGGAGCGAAGCTTGCCAATGATCCATCTTTATCGCCGTCGAAGATGTTGGACCGGCAGGGTGACTGACCTGGTTAAGCAAGCTGGGGTCGACTATGTCTATTATCGTGTTGACGATGCGGTCTAGCTGCTCGAGGGAGACAATGTCCATTGAGACCAGTGTTAAACGGATTTGCTCGGGCAGGATTTCGAGGAATCGCAGACGGATGAGGTCCTGGCTGTTTGGAGCCAGTTTGAGGAGTTCGCATAGGGCGCTTGACGGTTTGTTGGTGGTTGGGATCTTTTTCGGAGATAAGCTTGCGGAGCCGGCGATTGAGCCTGTCGGCGTAGTAGTTGATCAGCGTTCGCCGGAACTCGTTATACCCCGCGTTGAGGTCGACCCCGGACTCGAGCATGAATACGTTGCGCTTCTTCAGGCCATCATCGATTGGCGTTAGGATCTGCTCGACCTGGTTGAACCACGATTGAGGCGCCTTCGGATTGAATAGCGGCAGTTGGTGGAATTGAAATAAAAATCCTAAATCTTCAGCGTTACGACCCAGTGTGTAGTATGTTGTCGGTGGACGATGAAATAAAATGAAACTGAATCACAAAATGTTTACGCTTATATAGTAACGTAATCAATAGGTGGCTTCTTCTGATTAGTTCGCGTATTCTCACGCTATGTGCAATTTTAATTCGCTAACCAGAACCGTGCTTAGCGTGGTAGATCGTTGACTTGGCTTTCATTGTTAACATGTAGCTTGTTTCGCTGACAGTTAATCTCTGTCATTACGCTTGTGTTTTGATGACGGAACCATTACAAATATTCGAGGCACAGTTATACATACATTAATACATTTTAGACGTATTATTTGTATTCCAATATTTTGACGCTACAAATACCAAATTTAGTGATGTTAATTTCGCTAAATATAATACTTTTTGAGATAACGTGTGTTAATAAGGGATCCACTTGAAATTTTCCATACGAGAGTTCCAGTTATAATATTTTTGCTTGATGCTATATGATTACAGAATCGAATGAGGATCAGCCATATTATACTCGATGTCATGATTGCTGAATTTGCTGAATTTCGACTGCTGTATGAGTTGCGGATAACAAATAATAAAGAGTGTCGTTTCAGTTTTGCATCTTTAAGCAGAGTTGTGACCAAGTGCTATCTTTCCTTTAAATTCAACGGTTTAACCTGATGTCCCTTTTTTAGTGACGGAGATTCAATTACAGTTTGTCTAGCAGGAATGGCGCAGGTTCACCAGGTTGCTAGGCCGCAGGGTAAGTTCGGCTAACTTCCGCGACCGAATCATGGTGCGTGATCCGTGGCTGAATCCGTTTTATTTAGAATCCGAATGCTCTCTTATAAGCTGTACTCAAGATAACAGTGAGGGGTCTTTGAGTTCGTATTTGTCTGCTGGGGTGTTTCGCGCGGACAAAGTGGAAACTCAAGTGCTGGTAAACATAGCTCTGAGACTACGATTGCTCGAAATTCGTATTGAGAAGCCGACAAAGGCTGAAGGTTCGTAAATTGTTGGCTGCGCTATTATATAGGTCCAAACAATAGCCTGGAAAGATTCCTTACTGCCCTGGAGAACAGTATGTTTTCCTTCCTACATTCGTTTAGTATGTAAATTACTTTAAAACTGCTTGCAATAAGGGTACAAACGAATTTAAATGACGACAAAACCATTTCCAAAACACATTAGACTGGGTTACATGTTGCTGAGTACCTACTGGAGTATCTGACTAAGAACCTTCGGAAAACGCAATGTTAATCCATTTAAATACCGATTTGTCAAGCAGTGGCCTCAACTTGATATTAAATTGTTTTTCGTTTTTCAAAACAGTTTGTTTTACTGATTCGACGATTAATGTACACTGGCATCCTTGAAATTTCGCAGTCTCACGGGGTCACTCACCATAGCAACCGGGTCATCTGGTCGTCGGGTCACTAGCATGATCTGTTTACCCTGAATAGAGGTCACTACCATGACCGTGTCACCGGGTCAAAAAATTGGTGACTCGGTTCCATCTCTGTTGGCTTGCATTTTTTGAGCACCTGGCTTAAATTGAAATATGGACACAATACCGGTTCACCCTAT
Source organism: Trileptium ribeirensis (assembly GCA_030248225.1). Classification (NCBI taxonomy): domain Eukaryota; kingdom Metazoa; phylum Nematoda; class Enoplea; order Enoplida; family Thoracostomopsidae; genus Trileptium; species Trileptium ribeirensis. The sequence continues at coordinate 36,146 of JASANE010023367.1, forward strand.
ACTCCTCTTTGGAATTTGGTACGTAAACAATATATTTAGATATAAACCTAGCTGCTTTGGGTTTTTTTAGGTCGGGCCGAGCCTGTTCAGGCTTACCTCAAGCTACATCGTACTTGGCGGGGGGGGGCTTGCCGTGTAACATTTCGTGCTGTGACGGCTCTAAAAATATTTGGCGGGTTCTCACCTATACTATATAATACCTACACTATATTTTGCTTACTTTGTATTCCTGGAATAATATTTATGGGAATAAATGGCTGACAAAACCATCATAGACACAAAATTCAACCCCTGCGTTCGCTGCAGTATGAGTTGTCTCGTTGTATAATTTTAGTACTTGTACTTTATTTAAAATTTCTTTTATTTAATGGTTATTATACAAACGTCGTAAGACAACCTTATGCGTTCTTATGTCAAATTAAATCAGGAACGTAGCCGTTGAGGTATCAAAAGAGGCGACACATCATGTGATTTTAAGTTTGTCTCCTTCACTCCCTCACCTGAGAAAACTCCTTGTACCACCTGAAATTGCCTTTTCCCCCTCAATAAGGTCAAACAACTCTGGCTATTTGCTTGAATTAAGTGGCAAACAGAACATTTAAAATTACAAATGTACTACTTGGGTAACGAGGCGAAACGAACACTGCGGATAGCATTCGCTCAATGACTATTCTGATGCATTTTTTGCGTGAGTTTCTCGACTTTCTTCAAGATCCATCCACACTCCAGCCAGTTTTGAGGAAAAATTAAAAGTTCAAGAGTCATTCTTCACACTTTCAACGTTTATTCCGCTAGCCGTATGGAATTCAATATTATGAAAATATCATTGATTTTTACGTATTTAGCAACCTCAAAAATATTTAGGCACTTTCTAATTTTCTATGTACAACTAAACCTGGAAAATGCTAAAATACGTCTATTTTCGAGGCAAAATTAAGCACAGTTAGTCGCATACAGCGTCACTGATGGAGAGCAACATTCTTAACTTTTGAAACAGTGAATATATACATTTTATTTTTCGTGCTAAATGACACTATAAACACAAACTCATCTTGTCAAAATGTTAAAAAATTTTGCTAAGCTGTATTTTATTAAACTAAATTTTACTAAAACTTTTGAATTATTTTTAATTTTAGGCTCACAGCTTTAAACCGGCTAATATAACAAACAACACTGTTCAGTAAAGTTCCAGTTCCAAAATTAGGTTGTGCACAGCGATTTTAATTTTTGATCGATCCAACGCTGTTGGAAAGAGTTGTGGCTTAATATTTCGGGAGACCACAGTAGGTCGAACTGACAGGATTTCCAATTCGTGCCTGTTTTTGCATTTTGAGGGTTTTAAATCGTTAAAACAGCGCAACGACAAAGCTTTGCCGACAATTAGGTTCAATTGCGCGTTAAATTATAAATTTTTCGAAAATCTTTGAACGCCAAGATAAATTTATGTGCAGACAAAAATAATTTATGCACAATTGACTGGAATAAGATTTATGTAGGTAGCTACACTGGCTCCGTTACTACATCACCTATTGAGATCGCTATCTTTGGCATCATTGCTTTTAATAAAAAAACTAGCCAGTACAAACCATAAACGCTGCTCAAATCCAGCCAGAGAAATAACTAATAAACTCTATTAAATAAATATAAATAAGGCATATTAGCACCTTTGAAACAAATCAGAGCACATATTGACAGGGACAATAACAGCAACATGTGTTTGACTAAAGGCGTGGTAAAACTTGCACCTTTTAACATGTAGCCATATACAAAAATATCGCGATAAGCCTAAAAGTATTCTTCTGTAACAAAAGCGACATATACAAAGTGACATTTTGAGCTGAATTGTGCCAAATGTTCTAATGTTGTAAAAGGATGACAGCTAAACGAATTTTGCTCCAAAATATTGCTTTTGCTATCCATTCCATGATTTGGGGAATGTTGGTGACATATCGATGTTATAAATCAAGCTAGCTAGCAATTTATTGCTTAGGCACACGAGGTGGAGGGGTTTGCACAGGATTTATATTTGAATGGAGCCGAATTCAAGGTTTATGTCTCAGGGGGAAAAATTCAGCATTTACTAAATTTCTTAACTTTTGAGGTTTAACACACACCAAATACTTCACCTCGAAATCGCTGGGCGGGAGTGCATTTGTAATAACGGCACGCAACTGCTTGGCGCAACTTCCTTACACCATGCTCATACGACCTCGGCTATCATTACCTCAAAGGTGAACCACAATTTTTATTATTTTGCCACTTTTCTTGGTCAAACCCAGCGCTTGACGTGGTGTGTTCCAACCCCACTCGATTACTTGCGCACGTGTCTAGTATTTGGTGTGATTACATAGGTCCCACAGGGAGGTTGGCACCGACACATGCTGACAGGTCATAATGCCCAACCGATGTTCCCTATCCTAAGCTCACTTGGATGTTGTTTGATTCAATATTGTTTAAGAATAACTCAGAGCATGTATATTGACTATCGTGTAAATTTCAACTAGGGCTTTCATCTTCAGTCTCGATTGTAACCCCAATAGTCATGTGTAGCCTAGGTGGCTCCCACATGGTTCCGACAATCTCTGGAAGTTTAACGACGAACGCTCTGACCGGCAATCTGTTAACTATAATTAGTCGATCGAGGGATGTGATTTGTCTAGTAAATTTCATTCTCGGTTGGCGCAGGATATTTTCATGAGCAATTTCTGACACTGTTTTCGTGGATTCCTCTTGCAATAGTTCCGTTAGTCTAAATCTTTAATACTTGTAGCAAACCATGCGTGTTAGGACTTGGGACCTCTTATCCGAAGGTCGCAGCGCGCAGAGCCGAGTAATCCTGATGGGACAAACTAACGCTGCTCAAATAAGTAACGCGGCACACAATGGCTTTTTTCTAGATTTTATTCAGGTCTATGTACAATACAAGTTAAACATGGGCATCGAAAGTAGAGTATGTAACGATTCGGGTTATAAGCAAACGACCACTCCAGTAATCATTTTTTGGAATAACACCACGATCTGTACTATTTACCAACAGCTTTAAAAAGAAGAAAGGACCACATGATCGATGTGATCCCATAAAGTGTCTGACCAAGGGACAGTCACTCCTGCTGCACTCAATTTTAGCGATATATCGTTCAGCTATGGGTCGAGAGAATGTGCCCTGGTGTGCTCTAAAATCCGCTCCCTGTAACGGGCGGCGCTACCATTATTCACGGAAACTGCAGCGAAAATCCCAATGTCGAGTAGGGTCTGCAGAGTGTTAGTCAAGCAACGGTACAGGAGCGGAGGCGAAATATATAGCTTAGAATATTCCTAATACACAGGTTAATAGAGCACGAAAAATTAAGGCAGTATGCATGAATTACGTTAATACGAATACTGTACAGATGCATGGTTACGGTTATTAAGTAGAACATGGTACAAATGAATGCATGTGTATGAACATTAAATGGAATGCGGTACAACTCAAGACATGTTTATGAACGATAAATCAGTCAGGTGTACATTCCTAATCTCAAAAATTTTGCATAATGTTCCTAACACGATTTTCCTACCATCCCGCCGTAAGGGCGAGTCATATACTAAATATTACCAAGTACTGTTCAAGCGGCTGACCGATCATGCATGAACTATAGCAATCATTGAAGGTTAGCATTAGTTTATGACAAATTCATACATTTGTCAGGTTATTGCACTCTGGGTTTAGAATACACTGTACATAAACATGGCTACTGGTTAAGTTTTAACAATGATATCTTCATGGGTTCGTTATTGCACAGTCATTTACAACGCACAGCGACAGGAACAGTGCTGTGCCAATTGCGAGGACAGTGATCCCTCAAAACGTTGTAACTTTCCCAGTGTAACGGCCTTGCCTGAATGGTGAAATCCATAAGCCCGGCATAGATCGCGTCTCTGTAGGCTGTATCCTCTACCATTTTTAGTGTTTTACATCACTCTTTACTTTCGACTCGGTGTTTGTTTGCAAGTAGCTAATACGCCGGTTCCGTAGGTCTATGCCACAAACACCATGTTTTCACTCACCAGTTTCCATCGAACGAGCTATACCATTGGGTGAATCACTGCACGACAACTTCTACTTCCCCCGAACCTAGTTCCTAAAATTACTTAGAATTTGCACTACGTTGGCATTGCGTAGCTATTTTGATTTCAACCTGTTTTCATCATAGGCCGAGGAAGTATTGCTTTTCATTCCGAACCGTGGTGGTAAGACTTAATCGGGTTCCGGTCTGTTTGCTACCTAACTCTTGTGCTCTCTATTCAGTTGATGATCATGTTGGAACATAGGAGCGCAGCTTCACTTTAGAACCGTCCGATGATCAGTTAAACTTAGCCCCGCCACCTCGAAAAACAGAGAATTGTCTTCCTATGACAATAACAAATATTCTTATGGTTAACAACTTATTAAACTATACTGTAGTCGCTGGGGACGTGATTTCAAACCCTTTTCAGGCGTTGCTCTCAGTTAAAATTTGAGCGGCCAATTTAAGTGGGGGAGAGTTGTACCGTTTTAATCGAGCGATTATTTAATTAATTTTGATGTCCCGAAAAATTTGACTAGGTTCCGGGACTATCCTACAACTCGAAATCACGTTCTGAGGGCGCATCTTGCACTTGTCTACGAGGCACGGGACGTGCCTAACGTTGGTTCAAATCAAACAGACATGTAAAAATGCTAGCTAGGAGCCTAAAGGGCCTTGCTGATAAAGCAAAATATCAGGACTCAGTGATCGAGTCGCTATGAAAAATTTCAGGGGTTTTGCTCCCGCCCGATCTGAGGCCAAAGTTTTCCTCAGATCGCGTTAGTTTTCCCAAGGTGGGGTGCCCATATGACGATAAATTTTATCCCCGATTCAAGAATCCGAAGTGTCAAGCTATAATTTTAACCATAATTGGCTCCTAGTGCTGTCGATTTATTCGCAAACTACGCAAAAGTTGTTCATTCAAGTGACGGTCCATAACCCGACATTCACCGCAACCTAGATAAACCTAATATTTTTGTATCTAATTAAATAATAACAATGGGCTACGAGCTAAGGCTTTTGCTGGTAGACGATGTGGCAAGGACACGACTAAATCTTTAGATGCTAGACCGCGGCTCTAGCCATTACGTATTTAGAGAGCAATTTCTATGCCGCAGGGAGTTCGAATCTGATGCGCTCTTCAAATTTAATCTACTCACGGAACTTGTGGTTAGGCAGCCTATGGAACTTGAAGGCGAGACGCTCGGTAAATTTTATCCAGGATAATCCTGAAAAGTTTGAACGCAGAACACGCAGAACCTTTCGCCTGATTGAGCCTAAGACGTTCGAAGATAAAACTTTTAGTAGTCCTCGACTACATTTTTGATGTGCAGTCTACAAAAGTAAGGAACAAAAGTGAATCGTTTTCGCCCGATAAAATCACATTCCTGGTTCACGATTTTTATATATACACATCTGGTCAGGGATTTATTTCTTGTGCCCTTAGTGTCTTCAGTCGGTTAGCATCCTGTTCCAAGTGTATTCCCATGGTCCGGACCCAGATGCGTGGCTGGTACCCTATCTGCTTCCAAAAGTTAATAGGACCACTGAGAAGTGATTGTTTCAATTTTAGTCATAATGTTGCCAAGAAGCTTCCTCATGATATATGCGGACTAGGGAACGGTTGGAACCTGCGGTATCCCGAGATGTCTTTTGTGGTTCCGGATCTTTTATGCGCTCGTTCACTACTCTCCTCTATGATGCACTGCTTGCATACTATAGTAATACAGTTACTGCATAGACCCAGGTGTTGCGATCGAGGACCGGGGCGTTGAAATTTTGTCAATCGGTAAGCACAATTCTACATAACTTCTCAGGAAGTTTTCCTAATAACAACCCGAGTTTGCAATCTTCCATTAAATAGATTTTCGTAAATCACCCTGTGCGAGTAGGCGCGGAAACCTAGTCAACCTTAACACACCACAGTGTATATTACTCGCATATATGCGTCATGCATATATACATATATCAGGCAGACAGAATCCAAAAGCAACACAAAATTTCAGGCTAAGCGCAAAAAAAAAACAGAATGAAACAAAGCAAAGGCTCGATCTTCCTTGAACACTACTCCCTAAACTTGAGTGATTTTAGTCCTAAAAATTTGTTTTCTCTCCTGCTTGTCCCAAATTTGCTTAACTCAGTGCAGGACCAATAAATTTTCACACAAACTGCGGACTTAGTAGACTAAGATGGCATGAGCGCCGAACATTTAATTAAGCTGAAAATTTTAGAACCCTGAACCCTGACAGAAGAAGCTAACCCAAAACACGTCCGAGGTTTCAACAGTTATTTCTCGTAGTCAATCACATTTTTACCGTGGTCGTCTCAAGGAAAATTCTCTCAGCCTAACTTAGCTCAAGCATCATGTAAAATCGGGATCTTATATCCAAATGAATTGATTTTAAATTCCACCTAAAACCACGGGGAACCAGAAGGACTTCGACAAATAGCATTTTCCAGATCACCTGAATTGGGACTCGACCTCATCGATATAGATCAAGGCACTGTTGTATGTAGCAAATCGGCGTGGAAGGGTAGGGCAGTCTAGAAGTGAACGGTAGATCAGATCAAGGGGAAGAAGCAACTAGCTACGTTAGGGTGGAAGTTTACTGGATTCGTCTACATGTCCCAACCTGTTGGTTAACTGCTCCTGATTTATTCTTGGTAAACAATGAAATCCCCATCACCTGGTATCCTCTTCCCATAAACCCTTTGTGACTAATCTGTCAAAACCAAAAACATAACCGAGTTGCAGTCAACCGCGTAATAACATTATAATTAACGCGCGTCGGAGCCGAGCTGTAAAGTCGGCCGAAATTTTCCGTAAACCAACGGCAACATGACCCAAAGAGATCTGCACCTGCAGATATCGGTGGAATGTAAGAGAGTTCTGAGAGAGAAATGTAAGATATATGCTCAGAATGTAAGAGAGTTTTTAATATGTTTTTTGTGTTTTTATGTTTATATTTTTTGATGTTGATTTTATGTTTAGATTTTTAAATGTTTTTATGTTTAGCATTGTTGATTTTGTTGACCACTTGAGCAACTTTGTTAGTATGAAATGAACGACCACATCAATAACCATAAGCGATCACTTATGAGATACTAAATATGATATTATCACTGCTACTTTGCGAAAAATGTGTACTGGATTTACATAAGGTTATGCAAGGTATACAGAATAAATACATATATACAATATATATGATGTAAATATCATGTATACATAAAAATAAATTAAGTATATAATTACTGGCCTCTGGGCTGTCGTAAGGCAATAGCTTCAGCCAATCCAGCGAAGTATTTTTCAGACTACTCAAACTTCGTCATTCCTAGCTTAAATCATGCCGCCACACATTCTTGGTGGTAGCAACAGTTCACGCCGACATTTGACAACTGGAGAAATCTTTATAATTAGTCCCGCGTGCCAAAAGTTAAACGGTTCTGATCTCCAGATTTCGGGTGTCAGTTTTTGGGGATGGTAACATCCTGAAAGCAACTATGGAGGTATTGTGAAATACATAGCGTCATATTTGACGCGTTTACACGCAGATGGCGAAAAATATCATACTCTTTGCAAAAAGCTATCACGAATTCGTGATACCACTAAATTGCATTTTGGTAGTTACACTTATATCGGTCGTCTAATCTCAACCTTTAAAACGTGCAGTCGGTAATGTTTCATTGATATGAATTGTTCGGTGAGAATATATATCTTCGTTCATATTTCACCGACATAGTTGACGAAATATCTGCGTTCTCCCGTCAGTCAATTGCGTTCCAGATATAAAAATTAGCGTCATTTATAAGTGCTGATTTGCAGTTTTGCGTTTCATCTTGCAACAGGACTTAGCTTTATTCCATCGTTTCCTGACAAATGCATGAACCTAAAACGTAAAATTTATAATTAGTTCATAGCATAGGTGAATTTTAAAGAATAATAAGGTGTAGTCGAAACTTCGGCCAGTTACAAAAATAGCAAAAAATATTATCTCAAATACTAGGCAATCAGTTGGGGCAGCGTATAATGACGAAGTAACTGATCATATAAGTACAACGAGATGATACAGATGTTGTTCACACGTTCTGATCTTCTGCTTAAATGTTGACCGCAGAATTTGATTATTAAACTTTAAACAACCGTCAAAAGAAGCTTCTTCTTAATTTCAAGAATTTGAGCATGTGAACACTGTTCAAAATTTTGTAAAGCACAAATTTTTCGCTCCAAATTATGAAAAATATTCGAACAAAGATTAATTGATAATATCAAATATTTTTCTTAGTCAAATTTTACATCATCGCTATTTACCACAATTTTGCGCCACAGATTTCAGCGTAATTATGTTTAAAAAATTTGCTCAAAGTTTCACAACTTATTGATCAAGATTATAGGTCAAATCTTGAGCTAAAAATTTGAATGTGTGAATGTGCTTCTACGTAAGAAAATGTTGATAACAAAGATATTGATAAATCCCATAAATCGTGGTTACATCAGTGGAAAAATAAATCAGTTACTGCCGGATTGATATGTTCACAACAACTAAGGTAACGTAGCATGATTTTGTAGCTATACGGTTTTGAAAACAGGTAGTAAGTTTCTGTTTGATACATAGGACGTGTTATCTGCTGCGCACGGAATAATGTTGGACAACGGTCGGTTATGAAGTCCACGTTTGGACACTTCAACGGATCGGCGACGGCAAATAAACGTATAATAAACCGTTTGTACCATGCTGTTTGTCGGCTTGAAATGCTTCCCCTCAATGGTTACAGTCTGTTTTTGTCGGTTCTAGTCGGTTTTAAAGCACGTGTCATGAAAATAGTTTTGTACATTATTTTTTTCATATCACTTGTTTACTGATTTTTACACGTTTGATGCTCCGCCTCACTATCTTCAACAACATCCGATTGTATTGTTGGTTTTGAGATGAATTTACAGAGTTTTGATTAAATATATGCGCTGTATAATGGCCGCAGTCTACCGCCGATACTAACGTTTATATGCGCGCTGTATATCTTGCGGAGGGTGACATCTGCAAAGACATGGGAATATGTTGAGGAATTACAGAAGCATTTGGAAGTCCCTTCCACAAATGGTAGCCCTCATTGAGACTGAGATATTGACATGACATGCACCATATTTGGCACACGTGAAAGGCGAACGACACTCCATATGATTTTGTTTGTTGTTAATTTTTGTTTTGTCATCTGGTAGTTTGTTTAAATTACAAGGTGCCCGCATCAAGCTAGGAATACGACGGATTTTTTTGTTTCTCAAACCTCAAAGTTTTAGAATAGATTTTAATATTTTAATAGATGACGTAAGTTCACGCTTCAGTGCTAAGTAAGATTGCATCAGATTACACCAGCTTACATCAAGTTGAGTGACGTGTTTTGTTGTGCATTAATGTACATGGACAGCATGTTTGACATCGTGTGATTAAACTTTTCTACTAACCCATCACATTATAGTTTAAAAGAAGTTGTGTTGATATTGCGTGCGTTTAGTGGCGCGTCGCTGTTCTCTGCATCTGGAACAATCGCGAAGAGACGACGTGTGATCTCTACACGAGTTAACATTTAACAAAAAGTTTGCTTGTGTCAGCAGATGTTCTGTCTTTCAAATTGGCCATGCAAGCGAGACATTGTCAATTTCATTTCGTGGTGTATACAATTCTTGCCTAGCTCCACTGTAATGAACACCAAACGTTACCTAACCAGCGAGCATACCTAACTCCTTTGCCAAGCAAACAATCCAAAATAATATAAATGATTGGCTAACCATTGGATCCGAAGAAATATGAAAGAAAAAGATACAACATCCAAGTACGATGTGCAGTTTCACAGCAATTGCAGTAGCCAGCAGATGACGTTCGTAAGTTGCAATCACACCGAAAAACCAAGTGACCAGACTTAATGTAATTTTTAGCATCATATAGCGTTGACTTATTCTAAAAACAAAAGAATTCTTTTTTAATTTGTATATTACTGTGTGTGTCATTGAACCTTGAAATTCCAGATATCCGTTTGTTCCAAACAGGTTAAGGGTATATTCGAAAACTTTACGGACATTGGAATATGTCTGATTCTGTTAACGCTTTAATGAACTCTTTTTTTCGGACTATATATACTTATGAGCTCAGATTTATTGAGCGCCATATTTACAACACCGTTGAGAGCTAAACTGCGTTTCGTGGCAAAGCTGAAATTTCTTCCTTTTTCGTTTAGCAAGCTTTTTGCTTCTAACAGTCTCATATACTTATACGGCCTTATACTGGCTATTACTTAGGATTGATTTTAGATCACTTATAACGAATTTGTGCCGTTTTTGTTTAGTGAGCTTTCTGCTTCAAATATTTCCGCGGCTGTATACTGGCTATTACATAGGATTGACTTTAGATCACTTATATTGAATTTGTGTGTTTTTGTGTAGTGAGGTTTCTGCTTCTCCGCGGCCTAATACTAACTATTACTTAGGATGGATTTTAGATCACTTATAACGAATTTGTGCCGTTTTTGTTTAGTGAGCTTTCTGCTTCAAATATCTCCGCGGCGTTATACTGACATGTTATTTAGGGTTGATTTTATTTTAGTTATAACGAATTTTGCGATTGATGTTAGATCACTTATAAGGAATTTGTACCTTTTTGTTTAGTGAGCTTTCTGCTTCAAATATTTCCGCGGCTGTATACTGGCTATTACATAGGATTGACTTTAGATCACTTATATTGAATTTGTGTGTTTTTGCGTAGTGAGGTTTCTGCTTCTCCGCGGCCTAATACTAACTATTACTTAGGATGGATTTTAGATCACTTATAACGAATTTGTGCCGTTTTTGTTTAGTGAGCTTTCTGCTTCAAATATTTCCGCGGCGTTATACTGACATGTTATTTAGGGTTGATTTTATTTTAGTTATAACGAATTTTGCGATTGATGTTAGATCACTTATAAGGAATTTGTACCTTTTTGTTTAGTGAGCTTTCTGCTTCAAATATTTCCGCGGCTGTATACTGGCTATTACATAGGATTGACTTTAGATCACTTATATTGAATTTGTGTGTTTTTGTGTAGTGAGGTTTCTGCTTCTCCGCGGCCTAATACTAACTATTACTTAGGATGGATTTTAGATCACTTATAACGAATTTGTGCCGTTTTTGTTTAGTGAGCTTTCTGCTTCAAATATCTCCGCGGCGTTATACTGACATGTTATTTAGGGTTGATTTTATTTTAGTTATAACGAATTTTGCGATTGATGTTAGATCACTTATAAGGAATTTGTACCTTTTTGTTTAGTGAGCTTTCTGCTTCAAATATTTCCGCGGCTGTATACTGGCTATTACGTAGGATTGACTTTAGATCACTTATATTGAATTTGTGCGTTTTTGTGTAGTGAGGTTTGTGCTTCTCCGCGGCCTAATACTAACTATTACTTAGGATGGATTTTAGATCACTTATAACGAATTTGTGCCGTTTTTGTTTAGTGAGCTTTCTGCTTCAAATATCTCCGCGGCGTTATACTGACATGTTATTTAGGGTTGATTTTATTTTAGTTATAACGAATTTTGCGATTGATGTTAGATCACTTATAAGGAATTTGTACCTTTTTGTTTAGTGAGCTTTCTGCTTCAAATATTTCCGCGGCTGTATACTGGCTATTACATAGGATTGACTTTAGATCACTTATATTGAATTTGTGTGTTTTTGTGTAGTGAGGTTTCTGCTTCTCCGCGGCCTAATACTAACTATTACTTAGGATGGATTTTAGATCACTTATAACGAATTTGTGCCGTTTTTGTTTAGTGAGCTTTCTGCTTCAAATATCTCCGCGGCGTTATACTGACATGTTATTTAGGGTTGATTTTATTTTAGTTATAACGAATTTTGCGATTGATGTTAGATCACTTATAAGGAATTTGTACCTTTTTGTTTAGTGAGCTTTCTGCTTCAAATATTTCCGCGGCTGTATACTGGCTATTACGTAGGATTGACTTTAGATCACTTATATTGAATTTGTGCGTTTTTGTGTAGTGAGGTTTCTGCTTCTCCGCGGCCTAATACTAACTATTACTTAGGATGGATTTTAGATCACTTATAACGAATTTGTGCCGTTTTTGTTTATTGAGCTTTCTGCTTCAAATATCTCCGCGGCGTTATACTGACATGTTATTTAGGGTTGATTTTATTTTAGTTATAACGAATTTTGCGATTGATGTTAGATCACTTATAAGGAATTTGTACCTTTTTGTTTAGTGAGCTTTCTGCTTCAAATATTTCCGCGGCTGTATACTGGCTATTACATAGGATTGACTTTAGATCACTTATATTGAATTTGTGTGTTTTTGTGTAGTGAGGTTTCTGCTTCTCCGCGGCCTAATACTAACTATTACTTAGGATGGATTTTAGATCACTTATAACGAATTTGTGCCGTTTTTGTTTAGTGAGCTTTCTGCTTCAAATATCTCCGCGGCGTTATACTGACATGTTATTTAGGGTTGATTTTATTTTAGTTATAACGAATTTTGCGATTGATGTTAGATCACTTATAAGGAATTTGTACCTTTTTGTTTAGTGAGCTTTCTGCTTCAAATATTTCCGCGGCTGTATACTGGCTATTACATAGGATTGACTTTAGATCACTTATATTGAATTTGTGCGTTTTTGTGTAGTGAGGTTTCTGCTTCTCCGCGGCCTAATACTAACTATTACTTAGGATTGATTATAGATCAGTTATAACGAATTTGTGCCTTTTTGTTCAGTGAGCTTTCAGTATTAAACAGTCATATATATCTCCACAGCCTTCCACTGGCTATTACTTAGCATTGATTTGAGATCAGTTAGTTATAACAAATTTGTGTAGTTTTCGTTTAGTGAGCTTTCTGCTTCAAATATCTCCGCGGCGTTATACTAACTGTTATTTACGATTCATTTTAGATCACTTATAATGAATTTGTGTTACTTTTCGTTTAGGGAGCTCTCTGCTTCAAACAGTTATATATCTCCGCGGCCTTATGAAGGCTATTACTTAGGATTGATTTTAGATCATTTATAACAAATTTGTGCCGTTTTCGCTCAGTGAGCTTTCTGCTTCAAATATCTCGGCAGCATTATACTGACCGTTATTTAGGATTGATTTCAGATCACTTATAACGAATTTCTCCCTTTTTTGTTTAGTGAGCTTCCTGCTTCAAACAGACATACATATCTCCGCGGCCTCATACTTGCTATTACTTAGGACTGATTTTAGATCAGTTATAATGAATTTGTGTAGTTTCGTTCAGTGAGTTTTCTAATACAAATATCTCCGCGGCGTTATACTGACTGTTATTTAGCATTGATTTTAGATCACTTATAACAAATTTGTGCCTTTTTTGTTCACTGAGCTTTCAGATACAAATATCTCCGCGGCGTTATACTGACTGTTATTTACGATTGATTTTAGATCACTTATAACGAATTTGTCCCTTTTTTGTTTGGTGAGCTTTCTGCGTCAAACAATCATACATATCTCAGCGGCCTTATACAAGCTATTACTTAGCATTGATTTTAGATCAGTTATAACGAATTTATGCCTTTTTTGTTCAGTGAGCTTTCAGTATTAAACAGTCATATATCTCCACGGCCTTCTACTGGCTATTACTTAGGATTGATTTGAGATCAGTTAGTTATAACAAATTTGTGTAGTTTTCGTTTAGTGAGCTTTCTGCTTCAAATATCTCCGCGGTATTATACTAACTGTTATTTAGAATTGATTTTAGATCAGCTAAAACCTACAAGGCCGAATTTGCAACAACACCGTTACCTGACAGTGTTCACAGATAATTAAATATCACTATTGAAAACACGTCTGCTCTATTTACCAAAAGTTCAGTGCATAAAATTAATATAATTAATATTAATTGGAATCACGAAGTCGTAACTTCGACTTTATTGGCAATCGACCGAACTTCATTATCCAAATCAAAATGCCGAACGTCATTATGCAATTTTTAATTCTATTTATAGGACTAGTTGTATTACTATGCAGAAATTTTACCAAATTTTCGCCAAACTATTAGTAATCGGTTATAGATTCATAGGTGTCCATAAATAAGGTAGGGTGGTTACCCATTTGACGGTCGGACGACAGCTCATACCAGCCATGTTTACGTCCATTTTCGGTGAAGGCCCCGCACCAGCCGAGGAAAAGTAGCATCATTTGGAAAAATTGGCAAAAATAAGGTTGAATTTAAAAAATTCGGCACAAACTGACGATAATTGAGGGAAATTTTATTGGGAAAACTTATAGCAAAAACTGGACACATTTTGCCACAACTGTGAAAATTTTTTAATATATTTTGGAAAATTATGAGTTTCTAAACATTTCAAAAATTTACCACCCCTCGACTCTTGCCCATCATCTGTGTCCTTCCCCCGTTGGAACCATATACCACGCTGACCCAGCGGACCTAAAACACCTATGATATAGCTGCTTGATTTCTATACTTATGTAATATTTACTTAATTATTTTATGTTTCATGAAAATTTCTGCCGGAATATTGAAAATTAGTCTTAGCCAACATCAGAACTGTTTTATTTTCGCCTAAAATGTTTCTCGTGTTTGCTTTAATATATGTCAACGAAAACTAAGCGAAACAGACCAAATTAGACAACGATTTGCTGCTATGTATCCAGCGTAAATGCCTACATAAGTCTATATAGACAAGTCTTTCATATCCCAAATATTTAAAGCAAGTAAAACTAAAGCGGATCACTAACAGTAGCTTCGCAACTAAGTCCTCAGTACTGCCTCTGGAATGCAATTACAGAATTCACTTAACATCGCGAAGAGTTATGTAAAACTTAATTAGCCGTGTACTTTATCTTTGTACTTCCTGTTAAAGCTTTGCTAAACTAGTATTCTTAAGGATTTGAGCAATTGTTCCAAAGCTGCTAAGTGAACCAGGTTGTCAGCGAAGCAACTTGAGTTAGATCCAGGCTCAAAATTTTTTAGCTATTACAGAAAATGTACCATAATGCGAGCATATTCCGATAGTGTTTCCGACACGGTGCAGTGGGATAAAAATCTGTGATAAGCAGCGAGTATGCTAACCAGAATCACTTAAACTTGATCCCATCAATAAACATGCGAGCACGACAGCAAAACCACGCTGTGACGGCTGGGCTAACTGGTGCAGTGACTAATCTAAACATTTAATAACGTATTCACAAGAACAGTTGTTCTGTCATTTTGTCGATATCTCAGTGATATATTGTCGGTGACTTGTTATGCGCCATTTGACGTTGCTAGAATTTTCCCTAAGACCTATTTTTAAGCGCCGAACACAGATTAGACTGCGCTTATCGCCTGGATTAATATATGTCATGGTGTGTTTCCTTCGTAGCCACGTATGCGTACCTCGTATTCATAGGCTGATTGTGGACCATATGGCCTCAGAGGAGGTGCCGCATAGATGCGCAATGGTGTAGACCATGTGTGTGATAAACCTTGGAATTTCTCCGTCTCTTCAATATTAAATCATAATTTACCTAATTTTCTCAATTTTCCTTTAGAATTGGCGTAATTTTGCACGTATTTGCTAAACAGTTTTTCGCATATGTTCGGCGCTCGCAAAATGGTGGTGCCCAGGGTCAGGGAGGTAATCTGACACAGGGGAATGTACCTCTAGGCGGACTAAGCTCCAATCCATCTATTGACACGTACACAGTATATATAGACAATAACGACAGCTCCATTCGAACATTCTGCGACCAAGTCCTTCGTGGTTAGGTTTTTTCACCAGGAGTCTCATTGCAAGATATTAATACCTGCTCAGTAGCCGATCTGTGGGATTGGTGGAGCACCACCTCCAGCCATCATACCTTAGAAAGAACTATTAAAAGTTTGAAAAAATAAAAATACAAACACCCTATTAGAAAAACTTGATGACCAATTACGGATGTAACCACCCCGAACCCTCCACGTCAAAATTTTTAGCATCCAAAGCACACCTGTCATGGAGCTACTTACTGCGATGCGAAGTGTTTAGTTTTTCGTTGTAGCGGCACAGGCTTCTTCTCGTGAATTCCCGAACTTTCAGCGAATATTAATCCCATATAAGCCATGATGATTACTGGAACTATAGTGCTCGCACTTAGAATGTGAGAAATGTCTAGCCAACATCTGGAAAATACACAGGAAAACTACAATATTTTGTATATATTAATACACAATGCATATTAGCAAGAGTGCATAATTTGAGAGTGTGACACTACCCTGCACGCGAATATTATCCCAACGACGCCGGAGTTTTCAGCTCTACGCCCCTTTTTCTCGGAGTAAACATGCACAGACAACCCTACTTTTTATGAGGCCTGGGGTAGCTTGGACCCCCCCCCCCCGTTTTCTGTGGTGTGGAGTAGGTCGGACTATCGGTGTTGAGGGGGTCGGTTGATAAGCAGATACATATTCAACTGACCCCTCCTCAAAACTGAGGGTGGGGGTCCTAGCTATCCTGCCCCTCCACCAGTAGCGGCGAATCATTGCCATTGCCCCCCCACTTATATGATGCAATTGGAAGTGCCCCCACTTTTACAAAATCCCAGTTTGAGTATCCCGCTCTTTCTAATGATGCTGTCTTCCCTCCTGAGTCAGGTAATTCTGAGTCAAGTTTTGAGTCAGGCCAACTTCGACTTATGCATTTTGTCTGCCACCGCACACTTCTCCAATTCTTACATGTCAATTCGAACATTGTATATATAATACAGGCAATTACACTGTTTTTATACCATTTTATGTCATTTTTTGATGCTCGCTTCTTTTGATGTTTGCACAAAGCGTTGTCCCCCCACTTTTCTTAACGTTCCGCCCCCTGCTCTCCACAACACGTGGGGGTTCCGTGCATGTTGATCCTTCGAATGAGTAGGGTAGAACCGAATACGCGTAACAGAGTGCAGGAAAGTGTCATACTCTTCCGTAATGCAGTTTTGATATTAGTAAATGGACATTTTTTGAGGCTTTCACACTGACGTCAAATACGTAGCAAATTGCAACTAAATGAGATAATAAGCTAAAATTCTTATACAGTCAATGACATCTAAATAGGGGCTTAAGCACAAGTTGAAAAATGGTTGGTTGAAACAAAATTGTCAACTGACCATAGTTGAAAATGGGGATTCATTTGAAGAATAACATAGCTACGCAACACTATACCTGATCGACAAAAAATGGATTCAAACATTAAGATAAATCCCCGCAATCTAAAATTTAGTGGTAGGTCGGGGAAGGCAGATTTCGAATCTCCCTCCCCCGCGGTTAGGCCACTTCTTCCGAATTACTGTAAAAACATTTGCAGCAACGCTAATAACAGTAAACAACTGCGATGCAAGCCAGATCACAGGTTGTTGTGTTCTGGCAGAAGTAAAGCTATGAGCGTAGATCTATAGCCCCAACATTCAGTTTTCATATCCCTAAACCTAAATTCTATCCTTTTGTGAAGCCGCAAGTTTGAACGCATCAAACGAGGGAAGAGTCTACTTAGTGCTATGACAGTGCATTACCAACGGTGCTAAACGACAGTCGCAGTGATCTATTATATATGTTAGCATCCCACGAAGCTTTTGCTTTAGGCCGAAATCTTGATCGTACAAAGAAGCGTATATTAATACCCACTTTCTTGATGATTTGTTTTAGCAAAGCGAGTATACTGAAATGACACCAAGTTCAACTGCATTTAAACATGCTCGACATACGTCAGTTTTACCGATTGCAGTTACACAAAAGGTTATGGGCATAAAAAAGGATCAGCCTAAATGATAATTTGTTTTAGCAAAGAGCGTATACTGAATTGACACCAAGTTCAACTGCATTTAAACATGCTCGACATACGTCATTTTTACCGATTGCAGTTACACAAAAGGTTATGGGCATAAAAAAGATCAGCCTAGATGATGATTTGTTTTAGCAAAGAGAGTATACTGAATTGACACCAAGTTCAACTGCATTTAAACATGCTAGACATACGTCATTTTTACCGATTGCAGTTACACAAATGGTTATGGACATAAAAAGGATCAGCCTAGATGATGTATATATATGTTAGCGATCGACTGTTAAAAAAGCAAACACGTCGTTGTAAAAAGACGTGAGAGAAATTTAAGAAGAAATATATCCACTTTTAAGCCGTTTATGTTCAAAGCTGCCAATTGAAAACGGTAAATATTGTGAAGCGTTGCGTTATATAATATTGGAGGGACGCGTACGGTTGCAAATGTATTGCTATCCGATGGGGTTGCAAAGCATATGGAGGTTCCGAATAACACATTCAAGACAACTCAGTAGTTGGCATATGCCGCTCTCTCTTAAAAACCATATTTTGAGCCTTGTTACAGACTTAAATTTTTTCCAAACATTGAACGATACACGAAGTAACTCGGGTGTTAATGTGTTCAAATTCCAGGATTATTCCTCTACGCAAGATCTATATGTATGCTACAAAGTAAGGAATTCATAACAATTTCGGCCAAAGTAGCCCTGAGAGGCGTAAATAAAATACAGGCCATGCCGTTCTCGATATACTAAGCCTGAGCCTTAAAGTTAGCCTAAGCATAGGTCCCTATATAAAATATACATTAAGCCTAAGCCTCAAGTGCTATGCCCTATGTATTATATGTCTTCCAAAATAAGAAGATATTTGAAAAAAATTATCTATAAAACGGTACATACGACAGATCAGCATCGTATTCGTCAAAGTATGGAATCGTTGTGCTTAGGGTAGATCCCAGTGCAATTGCTAAAATACTAAAGTAATATTTAATAAATATGTATACGTATTAGATACCGCATCGGAGTGTAAAATATATAGATACGATCCGGCCTGATGAGCTTGTAACCCGCTCGACCCAGTCCGGCCGGTCCGATAATAACCTAGTTATCGGTTATGTAAAAATGAAATTATTACTCGTATTAACTACGCTATGTGTTGGTTTTCAGCCAATGTTTTATCGAACTCTACACCGGCTGCACGACGAAGCCGTACTCCATATTGATAACCGCATCGTTTATAGGTGCTGTTGCAGCGAATATATGCCTTTTCAACTTAGGTGGTGCCGTTTATTATTCGGTGCCGTTAGCATAATCCAAATGCTTTGCTCAAACCCCACCTAGCGCAACCCGACCCGGAAGGAGAAGGACTATGTACCACAATTAATCAATGAAAAAAGACGATTTTGCCTTTATGTAGGACTGTTTCAGTTCGATCATAGCGAAATATTTTACAAATCCGATTGCTCAAATCCGTTTAATAACTCATAATGGAGGCGGCTGCGACAAACGTATACGTTTTAGTACAGACGAAGCAAAAAATTGCTAGCGCAAATTAGTCTCAAAAATATTAAATTAACAAATATACTACTTTTTCATATGACGAACGCATTTATTAAACGTTTTACTGAGATTAAGTCGGCTTTATGGGCATGGAAAACAGTCATTACATACATGCTCGTAGGGGTAGGGGTCATTTCCTGAGGCTCAGACTCCCGCAGACATGTCGTTCAACCCCTCCTCCTATGGCGTTGCCACAAGCCCGAAGGCATAGGCGCCGAAGGCGACGAACTCACGTCTCCAAAGCTATCCGACGCTGTCAAGACTCTTGTTTGACTATGATCGACTACCCAACTGTCGTGTAGCTTATTTTGTCCAATCGTTTTTACTGTTTTGTGGTACTTCGTAAAGCCACAAATGTTTTGTTCTTATGCTGTAATTGGAATGTAGATGCAATTTCACCCAAATCAACTTTTATTGTGTTATGTTTCCATTTCCGCAGAACAAAAGAAAAAAAACTAACAGCAAGACATAAAATATCAAATTTTCGAAAATACTTATGAATTTACTTGAATGTAAATTTGATTGAGATAATGCTGTAGACTTATTTCTGATGTAATTTTTCTGATGTAAGCCATATTGATATTGGTTAGGCATTTGAGACTGTTTCACATACAAAGCTTTTGCATAAGATTCCGAGCCTTGGCTTAAGGGTTTTTTACGCAATCGAAGTTTCAACGTCAAAGTTAATTCAGCATTGTCTTTTACCCGTCAAATTAGTTCAGGAATCCCTCAAGGAAATGTTCTTGGTCCAGCATTATATTTGCTTTATATCGTGGATACAACATCACTACCATTGCTATTTGCCCACGATTTCAAACTATGTATTCTTTAAGGGACAATTCATCCTAACGAATGCAAACTGCATTAAATACATTGAACACTGGTATTCCAACTGGCAGTTAAAAATATCGAAATCAAAATGTAATTAAGATTAAGGTGTGACTGATTGTAATAGAAAATATACACAAAATAAATAAATTGTAGATGTCTTTGTAGTTATACTTATGAAGGCTTCTGGTCATCATCTTAATTTTCTTAAGTTTTGTGTCGGTAGTATGGAAATATAGAATGAAACTAATTACCAAATGATAGGATAAAATAGGCACAAGGTTGCATCATTCCACCTTCGGAAATGCAGTTGGTCATTCTTCCAAAACCATGATATGACTCGAACATAAGCAGCGCAAAATGGAGTACGAAAAAGAATTGAATGCCGACCGCCGTCAAGTCACAAAGCGGTGAGTTATCCTAAACAAGTATTGTGCAAAACATGGAATTTTGACAGTCATTTATCATGAATCCGATCGTATTTTACAGCAATGCACAAACTCGAAAGTCTGATATCGTATCTACGAAGTTGAACGAGCCATAGCATTAAATCTGAAGCCACTAGATTCATGTGCAACAACCTTTGTAGTATACCGTTGGCATAAATGAACGTACCATTAAACAAATATATACTGTATCTTTAAGTATATATTTTGAAAATCATGAAATGAACTTAGGACCAGTTTGAGCATTTTATAAATTCCATGGAAAAGTGCGATAGGAGTATAAATTTGTGTGTATCAATCGGCAGGCAGCGATACGATTCTATGTTCAAAGTAGATGATCAAAGGAGTACCAGACACAATAACTTTAACTCAATGAGTATAACTATGGCATGATTCGGCACAGATTCAGCCGACGCAAATTTTTACATAATCTGGGTCCGGAATGTAAGACTATTGAGCAGTGGCTAAACTGACTTCATCGCTCTATTGAATACAATGATTGTGGTTTGTATTCCACACGAAGAGTTTAGTTCTTCATGATCAACTTTATTTCGAGTTTTATTTTAGCATGATTCAGGCTAAAACGTTGCTTTCCACTGCTGTCAGACTATGCATGATATGTCGTGTGTCATGACATTTGTGGTAAGTAGTATTACTTGCATTAGCGCGCCTCTGCAACATAGTTATTGCGCAAAAATATCGATATTATATAGTAAAATGTCTCAATTTTTAGTGTGGAATTCTCCTTCAAGAAATTGCGATCGACCTGCGATATGACAATAGCTATTAAGGTAACTTTCTAATACTACCCTGCCACAAATTTTAAGCGCTAATATAAGGTATTAAGAATTATAGGACAAATCGTATAACGCAGGCGGTGAATGTATCATGTCTTACACATTAGGGTGCTATAATGAATGAAATTCGTTCGCCGTACCATCATATATTTTAAGAATAAAACACCTAGTTTCAAGTTCTCATAATGCTTCATCTTGATTACAATGTAAGGTTCTGCAACGTCCACTTGGGAATGATACGGTGTTATAAAACGTTTTCTATTCATTTTTAATCATTTCATGAGGACAGAACAATTTTATATTATTGTGACACATTTTTCTCGAGAAAACACCCATCAATCTCAACGGAAATGGAGGATTTGGCGACATGTCCTATATTTAACGATATTTAGTTTAAAAATACAATGTTGATATAAGCAATTAGTATTTTCGACATTTGAAATTAACTGTTTTGACAGGATTTTGAACAACTGTTATAAATATAGTATATAGATTTATATATAGTTATTATATATTAATTTTTAATTATTTAATACTGTTATTTTAATATAGATATAGTATTTTTTGATAAAGATATAGTATTTTTAATTAATTAATACTATTATTTTGATATAGATATAGTATATAGAGATATAGTACTAGAAATAAAAATAGTTGCGGTTTTAACCGTATAGCCTAAAGAACTTCGGTATAAATTCGGTGCGATATTCACAGTAAACATGTTTTCCTTGTTACCAATATAATCTATTTTATAAACGTCAAGTAACTATAACTTAAACAAAAGATGATACAGCTCTTAAAGAATGTATATCAAAAACAAGAATTAACTACGTTCTGCACGTACAGTATTCGCTAAAAATGACTGCCGCTCGTGAATCGCTAGAAAGAAATATTTTCTAAAAATAAAATTTGTTATTCATTTTAATAGTTTCGAAATGTCTAACGAGACAATCGTTCTCGGCTCGATCATTTGAGCTGCACAGTCATTTCTGACGAGATTTGTAATTGTTTCACCAAAATGTATGGATTTACCATTTACTGGCCATAAATCAAAAAATAATTTGGAGAAAATGTTAGCTAAAATATCAAGATTTAAACTAGCCAAACAATATTTCCAATACTTTCATTTTGTTTCAAAACAATGCTTTAGTGCACATACAACGAAATTCGTCGTATAAATTCAAACGGCGTTATGTTTGCGGCAATCATTCAAATGCTTGATACTAGATATGGAGAACATTAGTACAGCTTATATATACCTTTTATCATTACAATATCGTAGCGGTGCACCAAAGCGACAGGAACAGGAAGGACCTCACTTCCCCAAGACAGTGCCAAGCAAATACGTTATTGTTCCCAATGTTCAAAACGTCTCTGTCAAACACGGAATGTGCCACCGGTATAGTTTAACTACTACCCTAGATATGCGTAACAGTAAGCGCGATGTCACCATTTGTTTTCATAGTAGCAGCATAAACATTATTGGTCGTACATACAAACTTTTGGGACAAAATGTCCTCACAACATAGTAAGCGCAAAATGTGTTTCAAGCTTCAGTTTCTAATCACGGTTTTATTTTAAATTCATTTTCCTGCACGCATTTAAAAATCATTTTTCCTACTCCAAATATTTTTATTTCGAAAATTCAATTTTAAAATTAGCTTTCAAATTTTCGTTGTACTGAAAACGGCTATACTATTTTGCTAAACCGGTACGGATTAACTATATAAAATCCACACCAACTTCAACAAAATATTTGGAGCAATATACTGCTCAAGTTCATAACCAGATAACTCTCGTTTAAAACACATTTAGAACTTATTATACTGTGACTACATTTTGTATTAACAATAACTTGTTAATACCTAATTAACATTATCTGAAACTATAGTGTTGAGCGTAAGATATTTGTTAATTAGTTTGGCGCTGCTTTAACTTGTACTCAGTTTAAATCGCCTGATAAATATTGATTTGTACGCAAAATTTATGTCGTAAAGAAGATAATCTTGCAATTTCGCCTATTTTGTTTATAAATAGTTCACTTACGAACAAAATGAAATCTAATATTGCAAATGTTAGGAAGATAATGATCTTTCAACTTGAGAGATAAACTTTTACTTAGGCTGTGCATAGTATTCGACGCTCCCAATTAGTGCATTTATATATTTAATATGGTTTACTGGAATGATTTATCGATTAGGAATAAATGTCCGAATGGATTCCATGCATTGGCCTAGCGTGATATTTTAATCAATCAATAAGTCTCATCATAGAAAGGAGACTGAGGGAAACGGTATCAGTATCGAACCAACAGTTTGGTTTCATGCCAGGTAGAAGTACAAATTTTTGCATTGCGGCAGCTGACAGAGAAACACAGAGAAGGAAATGAAGATCTCTACTGCGTATTTGTTGACATTGAGAAAGCGTATGACAGGGTCCGAGACAAGAGTTATGGAACTGTTTGAGAATGAAAAACGTTGAGGAGAAATACATCCGGCTTATACAGAATATGTACGACAGTTGCAAGACCATAGTGAGGTGCGCAGTGGCGACTACGAACGATTTTTCCGTGAAAGTGGGACTGCACCAGTTCTCAGCACTCAGCCCCTTTCTGTTTATAACCGTTATACATTCCATCGCAGATTAGATCCAGAAGGCGGCACCGTGGGACATGATGTTCGCGGATGATATTGCTCTGTGTGGCGGCAAATGTGGTGAAGTGGAGGAACACCTGGGGAGTGGCGGAGAGTTATGGAGGATGGTAGAATGAAGGTGAGCAGGCACAAGACGGAGTATATGTATATGGGAGAGCAGGATGCCGCAGGAGAGATCTTAATGCAGGAAGAGAGGTTAAAACAAGTGCAGGAGTTCAAGTACCTGGGATCTACAGTGCAGCGGTCAGGAAGCTCAGACAGACAAATGGCAAATCGGATTCAGGCGGGCTGGACAGCATGGAGAAGGATTGCCGCGGTGATGTGCAATCCGCGTGTGCCTGTGGCGGTGAAGGGGAGGATGCTCAGGACGATGGTGCGATCAGCAATGCTGTATGGCATGGAATCCTTGGCCGTGACGAAAGCACAAGAAAAGAGAATGGAAATTGCTGAAATGAAGATGTTACGTTACAGCTTCGGTAAGACTAGACTAGATAGAGTGAGGAATGATATGATTAGAACTACTCGCGAGATAAGCAAAAAATTGAGAGACCAGACTCCGGTGGTATGGATACGTGTTGAGACGGGAGGAAGAATATGTTGGGCAAAGGACGAGAAAGATGCAGGTTGGAAGGAGAAGAAGAAAAGGGTGACCGCGGCGACGTTGGCTGGACACGATGCGAGACCATATGAAGGTGATTGGTGTCAAGGAAGAGGATGCATTGGATAAACTGATGTGGCAACGGAAGATCCAGAGCGGCGACCCCACGTAGAGTGGGACAAGCCTGTAGAAGAAGAAGAAGAAGAAAAAAGAAGAATAATTCTCTACATATCACGTTTTAAAAACAGACTCAAGTCTTGATACTACAGAAAAAATCAATGGGGAACAACACCAACCCTAAGCAATATTGTCAGTTGAGAAATAAGACTGATGTTAGCATAATTTTCATTCATTCTACGATCTAAAGCAACTTGGAGAGGCAATATTCTATATATTTTAGAAAAGCAACGACTTCCGGGTCGGTAGCACCCGACTTAGTCTTAGGCTTAATCTAAGGCTCATACTTTACCAAAACTAAGGCTAAGGTTGAGGCTTAGTATGTCGAGAATCCCATGACTTATATTTCAGCAATGCTCTTCAATGTTACTTTTACCCATTTTACTTTCAGTACGTTCATTAAGTACCGATATTCTGCAAATATTTATTTATATATACAAATTTTTGCCGAATAAAATAATCAAAATTCACATACCGAAAATGTATTTGGCTCCAAAAAGAACAAAATTAGCAAATGTGCAAGCATAAGGCTGACCTCGACCGATAATTGTAGAAGACGCTCAAGGTGCTTGACCCTATATAAAGCAGAACAAGATGTAGTTTTTTTCTATAATTAAGAGACGAAATTGTAGATGACTACAAAAAGAACACAATTAGCAAATGTGCAAGCACAAGGCTGACCTCGACCGACAATTGTAGAAGACGCTCAAGGTGCTTGACCCTATATAAAGCAGAACAAGATGTAGTTTTTTTTCTATAATTAAGAGACGAAATTGTAGATGACTACAAAAAGAACACAATTAGCAAATGTGCAAGCACAAGGCTGACCTCGACCGATAACTGTAGAAAACGCTCAAGATGCTTGACCCTATATAAAGCAGAACAAGATGTAGTTTTTTCTATAATTAAGAGACGAAATTGTAGATGACTACAAAAAGAACAAAATTTTTGCAAATGTGCAAGCATAAGGCTGACCTCGACCGATAACTGTAGAAGACGCTCAAGGTGCTTGACCCTATATAAAGCAGAACAAGATGTAGTTTTTTTCTATAATTAAGAGACGAAATTGTAGATGACTACAAAAAGAACACAATTAGCAAATGTGCAAGCACAAGGCTGACCTCGACCGATAACTGTAGAAAACGCTCAAGATGCTTGACCCTATATAAAGCAGAACAAGATGTAGTTTTTTTCTATAATTAAGAGACGAAATTGTAGATGACTACAAAAAGAACACAATTAGCAAATGTGCAAGCGTAAGGCTGACCTCGACCGACAATTGTAGAAGACGCTCAAGGTGCTTGACCCTATATAAAGCAGAACAAGATGTAGTTTTTTATATAATTAAGAGACGCAATTGTAGATGACTACAAAAAGAACACAATTAGCAAATGTGCAAGCGTAAGGCTGACCTCGACCGATAACTGTAGAAAACGCTCAAGATGCTTGACCCTATATAAAGCAGAACAAGATGTAGTTTTTTCTATAATTAAGAGACGAAATTGTAGATGACTACAAAAAGAACACAATTAGCAAATGTGCAAGCGTAAGGCTGACCTCGACCGATAATTGTAGAAGACGCTCAAGGTGCTTGACCCTATATAAAGCAGAACAAGATGTAGTTTTTTTTCTATAATTAAGAGACGAAATTGTAGATGACTACAAAAAGAACACAATTAGCAATTGTGCAAGCGTAAGGCTGACCTCGACCGATAACTGTAGAAAACGCTCAAGATGCTTGACCCTATATAAAGCAGAACAAGATGTAGTTTTTTTCTATAATTAAGAGACGAAATTGTAGATGACTACAAAAAGAACACAATTAGCAAATGTCCAAGCGTAAGGCTGATCTCGACCGATAACTGTAGAAAACGCTCAAGATGCTTGACCCTATATAAAGCAGAACAAGATGTAGTTTTTTTCTATAATTAAGAGACGAAATTGTAGATGACTACAAAAAGAACAAAATTAGCAAATGTGCAAGCATAAGGCTGACCTCGATCGATAATTGTAGAAGACGCTCAAGGTGATTGACCCTATATAAAGCAGAACAAGATATAGTTTTTCTATAGTTAAGAGACGAAACTGTAGATGACTCCAAAAGAACAATATTAGCAAATGTGCAAGCATAATGCTGACCTCAACCGATAACTGTTGAGGACGCAGAAGGTGCTAGGCCCTATATAAAGAAGAACAATGTATAGTTTTTTCTATAATTAAAAGACGAAAATGTATTTGCTATCACGAATTTGGTTTCAATATAAAGCCTTTTGAAATAGCCCCACATCTTCTATCAATTGGCCGGTCAAATCCCAACTCTCCTGATGCGTAAATTTGTAAATGACTTAATTATAAAAGAAATAATTATAATACAATTTTAATTTATCGGTTAACCTAAATACAACATAATATCGATAAAAATTCTCATTTAAATGTAAAAAACATTTTCATACAATAAATGATTTAACACTGCTTTCAGAATTTCCTATTCAGCTATCAAAATCCAAACATGATGCAAGCAGAAATCATTCCACAAATGTCTAAATATAACTGGCAAATAGTATGAACATAAAATCGACCCAGTTTAAAGGAGTAATAATTGTTATAGAATTACTAAGTTAATCTTGGACTGAGTCGTCGCAGACGTAAAGAATCTAAAGTTTTTGACATAAACTAGAATTTATCGAAACAGATCAGATACAAAACTTATCCTACAAGCCAGCGTCATCCACAACCGAGGCTATTCAAATAAGCATTTTACACAAGATGCACAAGAACCATATTATATATAATCTTTTTGGTTTAGTGCTCTAAATTCACGAAAATACATAATTTTCGTACTAAATCCACCTATTTATAGAAATCAAGAATAAAACATTTGAAGTTTATAGTACATTATAGTTCCGTAGTCTTCTATCTTCTACGTTTCGCTGTGCGGAAAGGTAACGGTGCAACATCGATTATCCAAACAAATTTTTATCTGTTTCTTAATCATATCCTATGCTACTAATAACATATGGTTACATTAATTGTATAGCTATAAACACGTCGAGAACTCTTATTCAACTTTTTCAACATATTTTTTGGAAATTTTTATATTTTCAAGTTCAATTTTAACAGTATTTGAAAGGTAGTCAACTGGGGCGCTTAGCATACATTATCTGAGCATGTATTGTAATAAAACTTTAGAGCCAGTCATTCTCCGCCCTATAGCAATATGTGGCCGAGTTGAAGCATTTCTTGATTTTTTGGACATTTATATATTTCGGTAAAACGTAACTCTGACAAAATTAGATTTATGTTTAAAAACCTTCGACTAAGTTATTTTCTACAAAAAATATATTTGAGTTTGGCTAAAATTTATACACTGCTAATGGTTCATAGCAAAAAACGGTAACTTATATTGTGGCAGAAAACACATGCTTCGATAGAACGTGATGATATCAAACACCTATATTCAGAAATTTGCCGACAGTAGTAAAAAGTACAACTAAATAAAAATACATATTATTGTGCAAAATATTATTAAGAGTTATCCTTCGTTCCTGTAAGGCCGCTGGTTTAATATAAAATAATGTGTATTTTCCCGATTTAATGCGCTAACCTACCGGTAGTTGAGAATATTTTTAGTTTATATGCATGGCATTCTAACCTGAAAAACGCGAATAGAACAACGCTTGCTGCCAAACAGCAAATAATCCAAAAACATCCGATGGATTGCAAAGTTTTGACAATAACGTTCAAGGCTTCTCCATGTGGTGGCTGAAATCGTCAATAAAAACATTACTTGCATTTTTCCTTTAATGTCGACTGGCGTTAACTGATACGAGCGTACATTGTGGAACTTTCTGGTTGCAACATGACGTTAATTAACAAATGGCATGCTCGTAACCAGGGAACCAGCATAAAGAGGTTTGTAGAGGGCGTTTTAGCTAAGTTTCTAGCATTGTGCGCACGTATATAATCCTATATATATAGCTCAGCAGTAGGCCAATTGCAAAAATATGACACGGGCCCGGAAAATGGAGTCCGCTGGCGTTTATCAAATATTGCACGAATCAGAAATTAATCCGAGCGATTAAAGGTAAACTGCCGCCTGATCTTAACTTTATCTAAAACATGATTTGAAATTGAATTTGCTTTTGGAAACAGTATGGTTTAGGATAAATGTTCTGAAATAAGCCTGCCTTTTTAGATAAATGGAAAGAATTTGTAACTATAAGGTGAGTTTGTGAAATCCCGCTCAAGCTACACAATGGGTACGCCGGTAATTGAACACCGGCCCTTTTGATGCGTAGCAGACATCATAACGACTGCACCATGGATCCGCTTGAAACGGGTACTATGTTGTGAAGATATTCTAACTAGCTAATTGACGTTTCGCTATCAGTGATGATTATTTGTGTGATCACTACAGTAACAATTAGTCTCAATCGATCATATTATTTAAATCCAAAGCATAATGAATGCGTGCTAAACATAATTTATATACTATGCGTTATGCGGTAATTGGAATTAAGAATTTAAATAGAATAGACACATCAACTGAAATTTCTTTTAATTTGCTCGGTTTCACCTACAACTTGTTCGTATGAAATCTTGTACTAGACAATTTTTATAAAGCTAAAAGTTAAAAACATATGACAACTTACCGTTTTCTTGGGTCGAACATACACTAAAATATTAAAAGGAACAGTTCTGTTTAGTTGCTTACGTATAAAATAACACTCTTGATTAAAATTTGCGTAATTTCGGATCGAATTTCGAATATGCTGATACTATATATTATCTGCCGCGAAAAGTTGTGGTTTCAGCCGCAGGTTAAAGCCATTGAAACAGTGGCATTTATAATGCAATTACTGAATTCGAGTGGAACGAGAATTTTCAATTTTGGCTTTGGAGGGGTGGGAGTTGAGGAGGTCCTGTCTGTGTGTCTCTGTGTGTGTCGCACCTGGATCTCGTTAACGGTTGGGCGGATTTTTTTGCACGATAGCTCATTCCAACCGCAGTGGTCGATTTAGGTGTAGTGACGGAGCCCGATTTTTGAATTTTTTGCCGTAAGAAAAGTTATCGGGCAAAATGACGTAATTTTTGCCCATTTTTCGGGCACCCCCTCCAGTTTTTGCGACTTTTCTCAATAAGTACACGAGGTATTCGCAAACTATTAGGCCTATTCCATGCAGCTTTACAAGGGCTTTCCAATGATACATAACAAGTTTTTCAATTGCTTCCCAATCTGGAGCCTATAAGCTTATAGTTGGCGCCAAATTTCATATTTGGTGTAAAGCGTGGGAAATGCACCTAAATGTGTATTTTTTGTTGATTTTAGTGTTTTATATGGGGCGTTCTGGATAGATAAATTCATTGCAAGTGTAAAAAATATTATTGGACAAATATTTTTTACACTTCTGGTTCATACTTGGCATAAAAAAATGACGTTTTCGCAATTTTTGGTGACAAGTCGTGGGAAAAGCACCTGAATGTGTGTTTATTGTTGGTTTTAGTGTCGTATATGGGGTTTTCTGGGCCGACAAGCTCATTGCGAGCGTCAAGAATATTG
>JASANE010023369.1:0-15068 GCA_030248225.1 Trileptium ribeirensis
GACAGGGTCGGAACGACCCTGTTACATTAATGTTTCCTGGACTTCCTGTGCGCTGTTGCAGATTTCGATTATCCTCTTCATTATACTGCGCGGCTAAACTTAACACAAGCCCACCAACCATCCTAGCGGCCTGTTCGGAACGGTTTTTAACCAGTTTTCAATATGCTAAAAACCCTTCGGTAGCTGGTTTTTATGGAAAATGAGAAATTAGGATGGTCGACGGATTCGCTCTAAGTTTAGTCACGCATAATGTGAATTGTGAATCCATTTTAATCGTTACAAGTAAAGAAACGCGAATTCTGTTTACTTAATGTAATGGGAGTTTGCAATGTACTTTTGAAAATCGTTGAAAAAAGTAGCTCCAGTCTATTTCTTTCGTGCGCTTCTTCTCGAATGCTAAGAGTACGAGATTTCTCTCTCGCTTGTGCGTCTGGGGGCGCCTGGTTGGTGTACCTTTCCTGGAGAGGACCAAAAAGCTGCTATCACATAACGCCTCGCTTGAAGCAAATGTTGTCGCCATGGTCAACAGGTTATATACGGTTGGACAAAGACTTTCAAAATTAATAATCGGACGGGACCTAGAATTTTTCAGCAAAAATACCCCGTACCGGTCCCCGGATACAGCTCTAGCCACTAGCTATATATTCTGGAATAGCTTAGCACAAGCGAAATAACGTAAAATGCCTTAAACTTTGTTTTAGCCTCTAAAAACTAGACATATAAATAGAAATTCGAATCCAAGTCGAAGAACATCATGACAAAGAGGCGCATCGAATGAACAGATGTTACAAAAATACTCCAAACAAATAATAAGTTGCAATCGTGATGACTGTATAGATTTCCCTTGTTCGCAAATAGACTAAAACGTGGAAAACACATAAATATGTATTGTTTATGGTGGGCTGAAAATTTTGGGAGAGGCAACATCTGTTTTGAGGGAGACATCGCTTCCACATACCTCCCCTGGCTACGGTCCCGGTAAGCTTTCATATCCGAGCCTATTTCTAAATTTATTATTCAACAATACTACTTCGTTTTTGATTTCCAAAATGAACAACGTCAGTTAAAACACGTTTCTAAACAGGTTGAACATTTTATCCCTAAATGTCTGGCTATATGTATTTTGGGTCCAAATGCATATTTATTAGCAATACTATCATCAATCACTACAATAACATAGGTGTTATAAGCAAAAGTATAAACGTATATATAATTTGGCACCTGGATATTATGTTTTAGGACACTAAAACATTATTGCGGACGAACGTTTTTTGTAATTTCGGATAGCAAAAGTATTTTGTTTTTAGTCTGTATGCATAGTCAAAACCAACGTTTTAAAACACAAACCTATAGTAAGTTGGCACGAAATTTTGCGTAAATAAAATGGCTATTATTGAATAATAGCTAAAGTAACTAACGCTTAATTCAACTAAATAAAAATTAATTTGGCAAACTCTATACCTTTAGTCTTCATAAATTTATTCTTACGTATTGGAAGTTCGTGTTTTGCACTTTTATAACTTGGAACCATCAGAACTTCCGGCAATGTTCGTGGAGATACGATTCCCAGGGGCAAATTATTTATTGAAGCGTTGTCTGTTTCACTGCTTGCTTCGTATAATTGACTTGGACCTGCAAACATAATCTTATACAGTTCCACAGAATAATCCAGCATTCACAGCAATTTGTTGGCAGCGACTGTGCACGCTTTGGTAGCTGGCATGCCAATGTACCAAATTGTAGACGCTGGAATGCCAGCTACTCGTTGCTTGTAGAATTACTCACTATTCCCGTATAATTAGTCTTATACGCCTAAAAATTGGAAAAGTGGAAAATCGTGAAATTTCCATTTCAATTTCTAACAATTTCTACAACATCAGTAGTAATAACATGGGCGCATGCGTAATGCATCTAATCTGTATAATTTCATGCTTTAACCTTACAGGCGTCTCTTTTAAGCTATGAAGCAGTTTGAACGTTGAATACGATAGGTTTGTTGATTAGAGACCAGCATAGCTATATCTTACGTTTTCGGTGGTTTCTACGGGTTTAGGGTAGACCAACCCCATTTCCCTTAATATAGTCTGCAGTGGGTTATTTGGCTATGCATTGCCTTCAGTGTATTTAGAAGAGTACATAGAAGTTTTCCCGCACGCTGGCTACGGTGATTGTGTAAGGTTCACATATAAGCAAAAGCTTAAAGTTTTAAGTGTTTCAAGAATTTTATGTTCTACGAACCGGATTTTCTAAATAGTCTGGCTTCTACTTGTTGCTACATCAATTGCTTTCAGAGCATTTAGAACTGTTGATATAAGTTTTTCGGTATGTTGAGTGCGATGTGTGACAATCTTGACTTTCTTAAACCTTTTAAAAGGATGTGAAGAGTTTATGTGTCAACCCAATCGATATTCCGTATGCGGTCTTTAACGATCTAGAAGTGTTTGGGTTAGTCTATGTTAAAGGTTGATCTGTTTTACTTATATTTTATTATGTTCGCTTAAATATTGCTTTTTTCTAACGTGCTTGCACTTAGATTTTAGCCATATTTTTGTTTATTGCTCAATTTTTATAAGGTGATTTAACTACTTATATATGCTTTATAACACAACACTGCCCTAATGCCGTGTAAAAAACGTTCTGCGCATGCTAACGTATAATTTTTCAAGCCGATTTAAACGTCCAACACTTTACTATTACACTCACAGTGCCACCGATCGTTTCGTTTCACCTTCGGTTGTGAGATTTATAACTAATTAAACAACTAAGAATGCTTTCTGCACCAAATGTTGTTTTTAAATATTTTCTGCTATAAATATTTTTAAATATTTTAAATATTTAAATGTTATTTTCTGCAGAGACAGAGAACCGACCTGAAGCCAATTGATGTTTCGAGAATTGAATAGCTGTTTTAACAATGTATAAACACAGTAAGCCCAATTAACTATGAAACCCGCTCAAACTCGAATTGTGGCGATAATTCCCTGCAGATTTACAACAGGAAATCAACCGAATTTTACTCGTGAGAATACTATTAATAGGGCGAAATATAAAGCTGATTTCCAGTTTAACACAGGGTAAATGGCGTCATAATGAGCCGTAATAAAACAGGTCATTGTATTGTGAATATGTGGCACGATATTGAATAAATTTTACTCTGGACGATTGGTATTATGCCATTTGACCAAAACATTCAAATTATTGAACCAGGCCTGCCGCGGTAATATTTTGTTGCTGTTGCTTTATGAAATTAGGCACCGTGCTGGTTTTGTTAAAGCCACAAAATGTTGATTACACCACGTTATGTATAAGGAGTTCCAAACCCCTTTTTTAATTTCATTGGAAACTATATTTGTCACCAAGTATACTGAACCTGGCTCAGTGACCACCATGCGTGTCTTTTAACGTTTTCAACTATTTTTCGAGACTCTGAAATCTTAGCATTTCACACACTATTAAATTTCTATAAAAAAGAATAACTAAAAGAATATAATTTGACAAAATATCATTCCACTCGTGAGCGAAGCGAGCGAGTGGAACGAGAATTTTCAATTTTGGCTCTGGAGGGGGGTTGAGGAGGTCCTGTCTGTGTGGGGTCTGTGTGTGTCTGTGTGTGTCTGTCGCACCTGGATCTCGATAACGGTTGGGCGGATTTTGATGCAAGATAGCTCATTCGAACCGCAAGGGTCGATTTAGGTGTAGTGACGGGAGCCCGATTTTTGAATTTTTTCCCGTGGGAAAAGTTATGGGGCAAAATGACGTCATTTTGGCCCAATTTTTCGGGCAACCCCTCCAGTTTTTGCGACTTTTCTCAATAAGTAAACGAGGTATCCGCAAACCAATAGGCCTATTCCATGTAGCTTTACCAGGGCTTTCCAATGATATATAACAAGTTTTCAAACTACTTTCCAATCTGGAGTCTATAAGCTTATAGTTGGCGCCAAATTTCATATTTGGTGAAAAGTCGTTGGAAATGCACCTAAATATGTGCTTATTGTTGCTTTGCTTTTAGTGTCTTATATGGGGATTTCTGGGCCAACAAGCTCATTGCGCGTGTGAAAAATATTGTGTGGCAAATATTTTTTACACTTCTGCTTCAACTTGGTATGAAAAATGAGATTTTTCTCAAGTGTCGGTTTGAATTCTTTAACGTTCTTTTCATGATCAATTTAGGGTTTTATTGAATTATTAAATTGTTAGTTGATTGTTCTTGTACTCGTTGTATGATGTTTTATCTACTGCATACGTTGACTATCAAAAGAGGGGGGCGTAACTGTGACTCATCACTCGCGGTTTATATAATGCTGCACCTGCGTACTGTGTGTAGGCTTTGTTTGTGTGTGCTTTGTACAACAGACTTCGGGGGATTGTTCTCACCACTCGAATTCTAGCTCGCAAGCGAGCTTAACTAGTTTATTTAAATATAAAAAGTTATTTTATATACAAACATAAGCAATTTAGTTTACTAACCTGTACTTTGATCAAGTTTCCGCATCTCAAGCTGTGTTGATTCAAAACTTGGTCTAACTGTGGTGAGTAAATTTTGATCGTTTGCCCCCGTTGCCGAACTAGTGCTATGGACGACGGATTTCTGAGAA
This sequence comes from Trileptium ribeirensis, assembly GCA_030248225.1. Lineage (NCBI taxonomy): Eukaryota > Metazoa > Nematoda > Enoplea > Enoplida > Thoracostomopsidae > Trileptium > Trileptium ribeirensis. The sequence goes on from JASANE010023369.1 coordinate 4,596, forward strand.
GTTTTGTAGAAAACTGATCCCGAACCGTAGCTCGCCGTACCACTCTCAAGTGTCGTACTTATCAATTTGCTATAAATGAAGCCTTGAGTTGTGTTCAGCAATTCAGTGATCGGCGTAGAAATTGCTGAACTAGTCGCTGCTGATGACAATTTCGCTGTGGGTGACGACGTTGTGGTGTTGAAGTTGAGAATACTTATTGTGGCAGCTGTTTTTAATTTCATAATGCCATAAAACGATATATGCAATAAAAACAACAACAATGATAGAATCGTCTGAGCATGGGTGCCCGCAAGGGGGGGCAAGGGGGCACTTGGCCCCCTCTGGAAAATAAGTTTTCATCAAATGATTTATCTGCATGCTATTCATGTCTGGTTGGTGATAGAGTGACCGGTGACTTGTGGCAGAGAATCTTGCATTTCGCTTATCACAGTCACTACCACTTCTGCTTTATAGCACAATAACCGCCACTAGCTTTGTTATTTTAGGCTCTATTAGTTAATTGTTTACACTCGTAAATTCGTTAGACACATCGTTTTATAAACAATGGATATTCGAAAGTTTTTGAACAAAGATACTAATGCTAATTATAATACTGACGCTAATAATCCTCCTAGTCCTAAAATGCCGAGAACGTCGTCAGCGTTATGTCCTGAGGCGACATGTTCACCAACTTTAGCATACAAAGCATACAAATACAAAAGCATACGAGTTTTTATGGAGAAATTTGCAGACATTTTAGATCAGTTAAATCAGCTTAAAACGACTGCGTCTGGGAAAACCAGACATGAAGCACATCAGTTGCTCTGTTGCATCAGCACGTCCAGTTTTCTTTTTTGTTTAGTGACAATGGCCAGATATTCTGCTCTACTTGAGCCCGTAGCACAGTCACTACAGGCCGTGCGGTTGGATCTCGTTAAAGTGCAACTCCATATTCAAGATTTGCTTTCCTGCTTCAAAAGCCACCGTGAAAATGCAGAGAGTCAATTTAGGGATGACGTTTTGCAGAAAGTCTCTGAACTGGCGACTGAGCTGAACTTTAGAATAGAGGTCCGCGGCAATGCGGTCGACAGCAGCATCGTGCAAGTACTGGGGCGGCTACTGCAGAAGACTACTTTAGACAGAATATATACAATCCATATCTTGATTCGCTAATTTCGTCGCTTGAAGCTAGATTTTCTCAAAATAACGACGCCCAGTTTCATCTCTGGAACCTTCAGCCGTCCTCAATGCGTGAAATGGCATACGACGACTTCCAAAGCAGTGTTAACATAATTCACCAGGCCTATGGAATTGACAATTTTGAGGTGGAAGCATCTGGATGGTATCATGTTTGGAAGTCGAGAGAGTTAATTCATATGTCCTTAACTGACCTACTGAAGCACACCGAATTTTATCCAGCAATTCGCCCGGCGATCCTCGCTCTGCTGATTCTTCCTGCTACTACCTGCACCGTTGAACGGTCCTTCAGCACTCTCAGAAGAGTGAAAACGTGGCTACGCTCCACCATGTCTGAGGAGCGTTTGTCTGGTTTATGCATGCTGAGCGTTCAAAGAAAACGGGTAAATTCGAAGAAACCTGATTTCATGCAAAAAGTGGTTGACATTTTCGCGAGTGACCGAAGAAGACTACAATTTTTGTTTAAGCAGCAAGGTTAGCTGTTCTTGTCTGTTATACACGTACATTTTCTAATGTTGAATTTCTTCACGGCTAGTTTCGTAACCACATGACCGAAAGGTAGCGATATGTCATGCCCCCCGCTGGAAAAATTTCTACGGGCGCCCTTGCGTCTGAGATGTCGCATGTAGTACAAAGGCAAACAGAATGAATAGCTGTAGGCGATGTCATTCAAGCAAGCGTAACCTCTATTTAAAATGTTTCGATGTCAATGCAGTTTAATTTCGGCGAAACCATTCTAAGCCGTAGGTGTCGAATGTTTGTCGACTCAGTGTTGTGGACGGTCTAGGAGGAGAAATTTTTGAAAGTTCGATCAAATGTTTGCCAATATTACGCAATTTTTACTGAAGTTTCATTAATTCTTGTCAAGTTGTGGTATTTTTTCCTACATTTGTCCCAATTTTTGTCAATTTATTCTTAACATTTTTGGCGCAGCTGCGAGGTGGGGGGAGAGGCGGAGAGGATGGTGAGGCAGGGTGCAGAGCCTTCAAGGGTAGGGGTATAGATATGGCTTGAAGTGGTGCAGCCCCTAGGGTAACCGTCAACCCCTCTATCAACACCTATGAATAAGATGAATAATTGACACGTCTATGAGTAGAATCCAAGCATTATCAATTTGTTTGAACGACTGGCTGATCGACCAAACAGTGATAAATACCGATAAAGCTTATATATGTATTTCACCTGTTCAAAATGTCGAAAGATTTATTAAACAATTAACAGCCCATTTCAGATTTAGGGGTCGTAAGTTATACGGCCAATAAAAATAACATGTTAATCTGGGCGTTTATGAGGGCAGCAGCTCCCATATTAGACTTAGACCTAAGTCTTAAGTAAGATGTGAAAGTTAGAGTGAGGTTAAAACTTAAGCTTCAGTTTATCAAGTACGACATAGCATTCATTTTTCTTACACATTTAGAAGTTACACACCTCAGCACTAAAAGTTACACAAAGTGATTATACACTACTTTGCTTTCACGCTTATCCTATAGCATAGATTTAAATAACCAGACCATATATTTTTTAAAATCCGTGCTCTGCATTGAACGGTTTAGCAGTCGTTTGCATTTCTTGTGTCTAGCAAAATATATCAACACTCTGATGGTCGTGCTAAAAACAGCACAAAGACTATTTTCACATGTATAAGTATCCACATAATCCCACATAAGAATTGATATGCCTGATATGTAATTTTAATGTTTCCCGGTTACACTGTGTAGTGTAATATTTCATTTGAACGTAAATATTACCTTCACATAATGGTATTTCGTTGCTCCAACTACCGTTGACAAGGCACACGATCATAGGTACACTGGGTTTTAGCAAGAATCCGGCATCGCAAGATATTATCGCTACGGTTCCATGCGTTATCACTGGAGGCGGGAAATAGCCAACATTTCCGTTACTGACCGAAAGGTATTGACATCTTATATCTAAAATTAGAAAGAAATTAATTGAGTATCGTTATCACTGAAAATGTTAAGTATCTTGCTGCTCCACCTATCACTGACAATGCTCATGATTATGGGCATACCAGGGTTAAGCGATAATCCAACGCCGAAAGATATTAGCGCTACGGTTCCGTGGGTTATCACTTTAGGCGAAAAATACCCAGCGTTTCCGTTATTGGCCAGAACATGTTGACATCTTATATCTAAAATTGGAAAGAAATAAAATGAGTATCGTTATGCAGTGAAAATCCTAAGTATTTTACTGCTCCAACTGCCATTGACAAAGCACGCGATCGTAGATATACTGGGTTTAAGCGAGAATTCCATGTCGCAAGATATTACTGCTACGCTTCCTGCGTTATCACTGGAGGCGTAAAATAAATAACATTTATGTTATTGACCAAATGGTGTTGACATTATATCTGAAATTGTAAAGAAATGAAATGAGTATCGTTATGAAGTGAAAATCCTAAGTATTTTGCTACTCCTACTGCCATTGCCAAAACACGCGATCATAGATATCTTGGTTTAAGCAAGAATCCCACGTCCCAATATATTACTGCTACGGTTACGTGCGTTATCACTTGAAGCGGAACATACCAGCCATTTCGTTATTGACCGAATGGTATTGATTGGAAAAAATAAAACGAGTATCGTTATGCAGTGAAAATCCTAAGTATTTGTTGCTCCAACTGCCATAGACAAGGCACATGATAATACGTATACTGGGTTTAAGCGAGAATCCAACGTCACAACATATTATTGCTACGGTTCCGTGTGCTATCTATTGCAGCGGAAAATAGCCACATTTCCGTTATTGACTGAAAGGTATTGACATCTTTTATCTAAAATTGGACAGAGATAAAATGAGTATCATTATGCAGTGAAAATGTTAAGGATTTTGCTGCTCCAACTGCCACTGACAAAATATGCGATCATATATATGCTGGGTTTAAGCGAGAACCCGCGTCGCAAGATATTACTGCTACGGTTCCGTGCGCTATCACTTGCAGCGTAAAATGGCAACATTTCTGTTATTGACTGAAAAGTGTTGACATCTTATATCTGAAATTGTAAAGAAATAAAATGAGTATCGTTATGCATTGAAAATCAGAATCCAACGTCGCAAAATATTATTGCTACGGTTCCGTGTGTTATCACTGGAGGCGCTAAATAGCCAACGTTTTCATTATTGACCAAAAGGTATTGACATCTTTTATCTAAAATTGGAAATAAAATGAATTTCGTTATACAGTGAAAATCCTAAGTATTTACTGGTCCAACTGTCACTAACAAGGCACACAATGATAGGTATGCTGGGGTTAAACGAAAATGAAGCGCCGCAAGATATTATTGCTACGGTTCTATGCGTTATCAGTGGAGGCGCAAAATAGTCAATGCTTCCGTTTATTGACCGAAAGGTACTGACATCTTGTATCTAAAATTGGAAATAAATAAAATGAGGATCAATAGGTATACAGAGATTAAGCTAGAATAAAACGTAGCAATAATAAGTAGTTGCTGCTACAACTGCCATTGACAAGGTATACGATCATAGGTATACTTATTTTAAATGAGAATCCAACATCTCTAGATATTATCGCTACGGTTCTTTGCGTTATCACTGGAGGCGCAAAATAGCCAACCTTTCCGTTATTGACCGAAAGGTATTAACATCTTATTAACGTTTTACAGCAAAGCATTAGTTGTAATGTAAAAATTATATTAATTGCTAAATAATTTATAATAATTGTATTAACCATTTATTAACTGTATTAACTAATCTGTAGACTTTTAAAAAAAATTTTGTCCTGGCCCTGCTGCTCATCTGTCACAAAATTACATCTCTTATAACTCTTGGATAGTTAGTTGGTCATAACTTTGGAATTCTTCCATGGATTTGGGTCTCATCGTTTTTTGTGGGTTACGCCAAAGTTTCGGTTTTTCTTTTTCGTTTTTCTAGCTTGGTTATTCAGTCATATCTTTTGATCTCTTGGACGGATTTGGGTCGTATTTTTCGATGAGTACCTCATACGCTTGGTTATCGTTCAATACTACAGGTTTTATTCGATGGGTTCTCTCAAAAGTATATAGCAGAGTACGCCATAAGCGCTAAAATTACAACTTGGGATGCACCATTACTGCTAGAAACTTCAGTCATTCTGTTGTGACTTCGAGTTAGCATTTTCCGCAAACAAAGTTGTTTCGAGCAGATGGGTCCTCAAATGCAACACCGAATCAAAGTTATTATTGTGAAATTAGTTCAGTTGTAAATGGTGACACTATCTGAATGCCCGTTCTTTGATTATATACCTTGTTTTCAAAGGTAACATTTCTACAGGATATAGGCGGTTTTGAGTTGTTTCTAATATCGTTCGATAAATCTCAATCAAGTCGATATTTTAAATAAAACTAAAAGTATAAGGATAAATGTTTGCAAAACTAATCGGGTCAACGTACATATTTTATACAAAAAGAAATAATGGTGTAAAAGGCAATAACTTTATCCAGTGATACAAATAGTTATACCAGAAATTCATTTGGGCCTAGCATAATCTCTAGCAATATTGTCAAATATGTTAATTTTTTCAGTAAGTAGCGATTATGATTCACTCTCCCGGTGAGTGCGACACCCGTCAGCTTTCCACTGTTTTCGTCCGCGGTACGTCATGGTCGTTTTCATACTAAGTTCCCCCTGTAGCTCCCCTCGCTTGATTATTTGCATGTATGAACATACTACAGCTTGTTCTCCTGTGATGATCTAGTTGTGTACTGCATTGGTTGTATCTTTTTTAGCTGTTAAAAATACAACGGAGATTTGTTCGGCGGCATGAATTCTTGAAGTTTATCGATTGATAGAAGATATTTTCAGTGTTTCTACACCTGTAAAAATCAATTCTTTTGTCAGTCGTTTGTTCATTAATAAAAACCTGTCATTGCAATATGTGGTTGGGTATCATACTGTAGCTTTCAAAAACTGAGTTTTATTTACCTAATACCGTTCCAGTTACAACACAGTTCACAGCTCAACTGTACACTAATCTGACCACAACATCATTTGGTTATGTGGGAGTTTCCTACATTGGTGAGCCCGACAGCGAACAACATTCCGTCAAAAGCAACAACAACAACAACAACATATCGTCAACAACACAGCGTCAACAACAAGAAGACGCGACCGGCTTGTACGCAGCACATCAACCCCTTCGAAAACGAGTGTCAACGACGTGTTTCTACGCGGCGTTTACAGTGATCACCGTCTGCTCCGTGATGGAGGCCGTGATCATGATAATGGGTGGCGAACTTAAACGACACAAACGACGTCTTGGAACAGCATCGTCGAAGATAAGTGGGCCTAAAAGACGACCGAAGACAACTTTGAAACTTCATTATACTGTAATGTTCTTTCAACTGTTGCTTATTTGTAAAAGCAACGGGAACTCACTTCAAAGCTGTTTTCTGTCGGTTTCTACGCAGCTGAGTCAAACTGCCGCTAAGCTAGGTTTGCTAAATTTCGCGCAGAAACACAAGGTAAAGTATCTTATTTTGAACTTGCAGGGTGATCATTTATCTATGTTGCGACTGTTGCTGTTGATTTTAGGGGATGTTGAATGTAATCCAGGCCCTGTTTCGTCTCAAAAACACGATTATTGTCAATTTTCGGATCAAAGCGCTATGAAAATCGAAATTAAAGATCTGTTAATTTTTTCGGGTAGACCGTTTTCAGACAGAAAAAGCACATTTCAAGCTCATGGTGCCTGTGTGTCCAGCCGTCGTGAGGTCGACCAGGTACTCCAAAAACTTAACGAAAACCGGAAAATAGCGTCGGCTACCCATAATATTTTTGCGTATCGGATTTGCGCTGCTGGTCATCCTTTTCAATCCGATTCTTTTGACGACGAGGAACATGGAGCAGGGCTACGTCTTCTCAAAGTTTTGGATGCGTCGCACGAGGGAAATGTAGTTGTAGTCGTGACTAGGTGGTATGGTGGCATACATCTAGGGTCAGCACGTTTCCGCCATATTAACGCCGCAGCCACACGGATTTTACAATACTGTCAACTGATTCGTAGCAAAAGCCAACCCGAAAAACATCGCGCTCTTTTTAAAAAATCTGTTTTTCGAATTCCATCTCCGATCCTGCTGTCTCAAAAAAGACAATTCTAGAAATAATCGGTATAAGTTTCAAACGCTTCAAACGCTCAAACGGTATATGTGATAACGCTTCAAATAATTGTCATGATTTGCAAGAAATATTTGAACCAAATGAGGCTGAGGTCAAACAGCTGTCTCGCAAAAAGACAACACAGCTAAGACTAACACAAACCCAGCTGGACACGCAGCGTTATCTCCTAGCCAAAAGCGTGTTCTAGCAAGTGATTGTTTGCGTGTTATCCGAAAGACAACATTTTTTCTAATTGTTGGATCTTCCCTCACTGCATTTTTCGACAGCATCAGTGACGCTAAAAACAACGAGGCTGAATTTTCGCCAAATTTCAATTTTTGACAATTTTTTGCCACACTTGCTCAAAACTGTATTTGAACGGCAAAACGTCAAATATTTTGAATTTATCATGTCAACATTTGACGAATTTGAGAATTTTGCTCATTATCGGCGGAATTGAACCAAATCCAGGTCCGCCAACTCGATCACAAAATCTAGAAGACCTCGATGGAGACATTTTAACCAAAACTTTGCAAACGATTAATGAAGACAATATGAATTTTGTGTTGCCGGAAACGAAACGGCTCATCGTTGAGGCATTAAACCAACAGCCTCCGAACGTGGTCAAAATGGCATTGCAACTGGCTCAACAAACTACGCCTCAGCCGGTAACAGCTTTACCGGCCAATGACCACGTCCCAAAATTGCCTGATTTTTACGAAAAAGACACAAAAATCTGGTTCTCACAGATTGAACCACTTTTGGAAGGAAAGTCAGAAAATATCAAACGTAACAGCCTTTTGCGCTTTTGCCCACAAATTTCTTAAACGATTGCGGCATCAAGGCATCTGACGACTTTGCGTCCATAAAAGATTGTATTTTAAAATTTTATGGATTATGTCAGGAAAAACTGCTGAAAAATCTTCTCGCAGAGCAAACTCTCGGCGATCACAAACCGTCGGCTGTATTGCGTCAATTACAGCGTTTAGCACCAAATAATTCCGACCTTGTAAAGTGGAGTTTTTGGACATCTTGCAAGAAACGGTTCGAATAGCTTTAACAGTGGTTGAGGACACAGAAATTGAAAAACTTGCTGATTTAGCGGATCGAATTATTGAGCAAGTGTTACCCTCAACTACTGTTGCAGCAATAAATACCCTCAAACGCCCTCTCCGGACAAGTATATGCATCAAATAAATGAATTAACTCAATGTGTAGCTCAACTGACCAAAGCGTCGGGCAGCTACAAAATCGTCACCGCGATTCCTCCCGACGTCCATTTTTCAAAAAACCTGATCAACGCAACCGCTCAAATTCACGCGACGACCAGCGTTCAATTTCAACACGTCGCAAATATCAACCCAATGGGAATTGGTGTTGGTATCATTTTAATTATGGCGAAAAAGCAAGTCGTTTTAACAAACCGTGCACGTGGTCAAAAAACCCGCGCAAAACATCGGGAAACGGAAATTCTCCGTTGCCAGAGCGGCGAGCAGTGGAGTAAATGTCATTTATGTAGCCGCAAATCCGGTCGGTAGTTTTTCAGTTGACAGTGGTGCATCAACAAGCTTTTTGCCGCCTAACTTCGCGCAAAAAACTTCACAAAAATATGCTCATAATTTTGTGGCTGCGAATGGAACTCTGGTTTCCACATACGGAAACAAAACGTTGACATTTCATATAAAGGATTTAAATGGCACGTTCACATGGAATTTTGTTATCGCTGATGTGACGCAACCCATATTAGGCTATGATTTTTTAAACGCACATAGCCTAATTCTCGAATTTCGGACGCACCAAATGCAAAAAGTACCGACATTTTTAAGCAAGATTCACCGCGCATTGCACAACCGAACGCTTCACCACTACATTCTTCGAAACAACACAATTATGTCAATTGCTTAACGCAAATTTCTCCGCAGCCTAAGCAAGTACAAGAGTTGCTAAAATCCTACAGAGAACTGTTCGGCAATTTTGCTGGACAAGATACGGTGAAGCATTCGGTAGAACATCACATTATCACAAAAGGACCGCCAGTTTTTGCTCGTCCTCGAAGGCTGTTTGGCGATAAACTTGAAATTACCAAAGCCAACTTTTTGCAACTTAAAAAACAAAGGATAATATATCGCGGCGCATCTCCTTGGGCAACGCCTTTGCATATGGTGCCAAAAAAGGATCCCCAAAATCCTTGGCGTCCAGGTGGAGATTATCGCGCCTTAAATCAAGTCACTGTCCCTAATCGTTACCCAATGCCTAATTTGGTTGACATTATCAATAACCTTGATCGGTGTTCAATTTTTTCTAAACTTGATCTGGTCACCGCTTATCATCAAATTCCAATACCAATTCGTGACCAGCCAAAAACAGCAATAACAACACCTTTTGGACTTTTCATATATCGTCTAATGCCTTTTGGCCTACGCAATGCAGCACAAACTTTCCAACGTCTGGTAGATTTCATTTTACAAGATCTACGTTTTGCAAAAGCATATATAGACGATATATTGATTGCAAGTTCCAATAAAACTGAACATTTTAAACATTTGGCAGCCATTTTGGATAAACTGAAACAAAATGGTCTTCGCCTAAAGGCGAGTAAATGCCAATTTTTCCTTACAAAAACAACATTTATTGGCCTTGAACTCAGCAACACCGGTTTTCGGCCAATTCCTGACAAAATCCAGGCAATTTCTGATTTCGAATTACCCAAAAACGTAAAAGGTCTCAAATGTTTTCTTGGAGTGACTGGTTTTTACCATCGTTTTGTCCCACATTTCTCAGAAATAGCCGCTCCGTTGACGGATTTAACACGAAATGTGAAATGTAAAGGATATATCAAAAGCAGCCGTCATATGGAACGAAAAAGCTACTACTGCATTTCATAGTTTGAAAAAGGCACTACAAAACAGCATAACGCTATCGTTTCCGAACAAATCTGCCTCAATTAAATTAACAACAGATGCACCAGCGGTTGGTTCCGGAGCCATCTTACATCAAATTTTCAGAGGCCAGCGTTATCCATTAGCATTTTTCTCACGAAAGTTTACTGCACTTGAAGTCAAAAATCTGCTTTTGATCGTGAGCTGTTGGCAATTTTCCAAGCTTTTAAACATTTTTCGTGGTTACTTGGCCTAGCATTCACGATCAAAACAGATCACAAACCGCTAGTGCATGCGTTACAAA
>JASANE010023370.1:0-63108 GCA_030248225.1 Trileptium ribeirensis
CTTATAGGTGATACCGTGTGTCAGGATGGGTCGGGGCATTGTGCAGAACCTTTATCAAAACGCAAACGGAAAATTTTATTGGCATTCGAACCATGAGGACCCATCCTGGCATGCATCTGTTATATAACCGACTCAGTGAATGAAGCGAGAACCAAGCGCGGAGGTAAATTTAAACTCTCAGAGTTCAACTACACCCCAATTTTATATAGGTATCTTAAAGGCAAAATTTTATAGTTTCTCGGTACTCCGCGCGAAATAGAATTATTTCAGTATCTTTAGGGCCCCCTGGGGCTTCAAAATCTCGCATTCGGGTCGGCCCGCTCCGTACCCCTGAATACTTAGGGACCCCCGAATAGGCGTTTAAACGCTAAATTTTCAACGGTTTAAATCTTAACTGAAATAACCAAAACTCCCCGATTTTTCAAGCTCAACACCTCCACAGGGTCTTACCCTAACTGTCTAGTCGAAAACCGGGGCCACCTAACTTAACCGGTCCGCACAGGACCCCGAGAACCCTCTCGGGACACCAAAATTTCCTGTTTTCAACTCACAAAAAGGCCTCTAACAGGCCACTCATTGGTCTTAGGCGTAAAATTCTATTTTTATCAGTAGGCGACCAGCCAGAGCGTGAACCTGGTCCCGCTCCCGGCCGCCTACTGTTCTCCGTTCGCTCGCAACTGTTGGAAACGCGTTCCAACCCTAATGCATCGCCAGCGCCCTGAGCGCTCGTATAAAATTTCCTTTTGAAAACCTCGCGCCTACCAGCGCGAGGTTTAGGTTGTTTACGTGCCGTTTTGGCACGTTTCGGCCACTGACCATTGCTAACGTCTCTAGCCTGCTACGGCGTCGCCGACTGTTGTTGTTGTACCGCTCATTGCTCGCAGCTACATGGGGTTTTGTGCGTTTATATATATATGTAGTTTATATATAGGTATTTTGCTGTTTACAATTGCAAGTTTGATATAAGATTTTAAATTTTGAATGTCGAACTTTTCTCTTATGGCATGCCAGGGTTAGCACAACAAATGGGGCACAAGTAGAGGGGGGCTAGCCTGCAGTATAAAAAGAAATGGCTCGACGCAGCGTCGGGGCCAGTCGAGAGAGACACCGCCGAAGATGGCGGTCTTTTAGTTTGTTTCATTTGGCGGTTGTCGCCATTTGTTTTACTGCTTTCGAGTTTTCTTGGTGTTTTTGGTTTTCTTTTCAGCGACCAGGGGTGTCTCCTACCGTGTAGAAACGGGACGGAGTTGCCCCTGGCGAGTTTCTATGCTTCACAATCAATTAACAAGGATCGCCCTTGCGGGTGCTGGGGCGTCCGGCGGATGCCTCGCGCACCCGTAAGTGCGGTCCTAATGCGGTTGAGCAGCGCGCACGCCAAAATTGTTAGGAAATTCTGAAATCTCGACTGGTTCCCCGCTCGCCGGGTCGCTAGTTTTTTTGGTTTTAGACCCGGGGGGCGAAATTTATAGCTAGTGATGTGAACGGCGGAAGGGAATAAGGAAACACACGGGGAAGGGGGAAGGACATCGGGACACGGGAGGGGTAAGGTGATTGACGTAAGGTGTTTTAATAGGAAATTAGTAGCGTGCTGACCTGGAGGCAGCCGCTAAGGCAAAAGTGGATTGAGCATCATTAAGAATTCGCGCTAGGCTCCCTGTTAAAAGTTCGAGCATTTGTTCCTGAGTATTTTCGTTGATCGTCCACCGACACTTTGGCACAAACCCAGTCTTCCAGGCCGTTTTAGACACGGTAGGAGACTGTAATAATTTTCATTGATCAGTTTAGGATTCCGCCACAAATTGGCATCAAAAACGCTATGATTTTCAATCGATTTTACAGAGGACAATGGAGCTTCTTTTGACTCATGCTCCATCTGCGCCCGTTCTCGAAGTCATCGCTTGAGTCGAGTCTAAGTATAGGAGAAGTACAAGAATGACTCCAGGTCACACGCCTTAAAGACCCAATAATGGGAAGGAAGAGAAAGAGAAAAAAGAGAGAGAGAGAACGATCCGCTCAGGAACGGACGCAGTCATTTGCACAGGAGAAATTAAGAACGGAACCCCTGACGCTAGCCCCGAAAAGTTGAGTTTCTACTCTGAGATTTGCTTCGCTCCGAATAAAAATTTTTGGTCAACTAACCCCAAAATTTAAGATGGGTCTCAGGCCGTTTAGACACGGTAGAGCACTCCGTCATGCAATTTTAACAATGTAACAACTAGCGATTGGTCGATGCGGTCGCTCCATAGGGAGTGACGTATCAGGACCTTTCGTGCGTTGTTGCCCCATTTCTCACAGCCTTTGCAAATCTATTGGTCTAACCACGCAGGGGTATCCGAAGTGTTTTCAAGCTTAAATCACGACCAGTCCTTTTTGGTACTCAAATTGAACAATTCGTCGAGGGTGCGGCAGCACGTGCCCTGTCCATACTGGCAAATGACTGCGGGCCTTTCTGCTGCATTAAAGGTGCTCGGAGAGGAGCGTGACCAAAACAGAAAACGAGACGGAGTCAGCTGCAGCGCATAGGCCAGTCAAATTGTAAGGCATTTCTTGTGCTCGCACCCGTTAGCTGAGCGACGACCCTGAGGAGTCTACAAAGCGATTGCTTCCCAAAGTTTTCTGTGAAAGAAAGTTATAGGCGCGGACCCATAAACCGTTTAGACACGGTGGGTTTCGATACAGCGCCATCTTTTCATGTCAAAATCGTTATCATTACAGGACAGCCGAAATTCGGGAGGCGCAGCAGCGCCTCCCTCTTTTGGTCACAACCCGTATTTTAAGCAGACCCTGGCGCACGCAGAGTTGGTGACAAACTTTCATTGCAAGTAACCCGCAGCTGACGTCCGGCCTCAAAACAATGTGAGAGATAGAACACGAAGTGGAAAGAGGTTCATGATAGGAGAGTGTCCAATGCCCAGAGTTTCATATGCGAAGTCACCAAGCGGTCGGTAAGGAAAGTTCATTATTGCATCCTGCCAGGCGGGTAAGACGGACCCTAGGGCACACATTGTGGACACAAGAAGAATCAATTTTTACGCGGGGTTCAACCAGGATTCACATCACCCGTGTGGTACTTAATCATATCACGGGGTGCCCTGCGAGGCACCCATATATTCTGGTGTACATAATTCATCTTGATTACTCGAATGTAATAATTTGTCGTTTATCCTAATAAAGTGTTAGCGTGTGAAACTTGTAACCGGCGATATATGCGTAGGGTAGGGATTTAGCCAGCGATCTGAGGACGTGAATCAGAAGAGAGCCTAAGGCTAAATTTCAAGGTTTAGGTAGTCCCGAAATTACTGGTTAGGCTCGTTCAGGAGTAGGTGCACTGCTATACGCAAATCTTGCTCGCGCCAGACAAGAACCCTGGGGATTGAGCTCCAGGTGTTCCCTTGAGCTACCGGCCCGGCAAGAATCTTCCTGCGGAACCACCCAAGTTCATTGTCAGGATTAGGCTTTCGCGCACCAAACTAACACGAGGAATCACACCTCCATTTAAGATTTAAATAGGGATGAGGGAAAGGCGAGTCAGCCTTATTACCTGTGAGCAGGCTTAGGGGTTGACTCTCCCTCGGGGGACCTTCATACCACTAGATACGTGGGCCAAAATAGGGGCCAGGCCGAACACCCTGGTTAACCCGCCGGCAGCCTACTAAGCTAAGCGGTTCCCTCAGGTCGTCGCAGAGATCACCGGGGAGTCGTGGAAGCCGGGGTTGTCCGGGCACCACACAAGGAGAAGTGGTGGTGCAGCTGGGATCCCTTAGGGCCAGAACTGGTCCTAGTACAATATACATAGGTTAAACATCACTTTTGTTACGTTGCGTGAGGTATCGCTGAACGTACCTGCAGCGATTTCGGCGAGTTTTATGACAAATTTTTTTATTCTTTTGAGTTCTCAATGGCCCCCCTCAGTATTCAATTTTTTTGATAAATGTAAATGAGTTGAACAGTCCCAAAGTAGTTGCTCTGTCTTCAAAACTGACCACCTTCGGCCTAGAGGAATAGACCTAAGAGCAGTTTATTTGCCACAGTATGATTTCGCCCTATGCAGCTAATGCCAACGGGCGAATGTTTTTAAACGAAAGGTAACAGTCCAAACTACTGTCAATTTATCGGGGGAAAGAGGAAAATCAAAACTAGCGTGAATTTTTCGAAGAGGGGGTGTTCTACTGTGACACCAGTATATATGATTTCACGCAGACATCATAATGCAAATGGTGTCTCTAATGTCTAATATCCTAAATTTTTAGCAGAATATTAAACAGTCCATTTGCTCCTACCTTATCTGTTTAAATATCCAAAACGTACAAACATAAAACGACATATTTTAATTTCCTCATTTTTACACACAATTTATTCAACGAGTTGTGTTATATATATGAAGTACTCTGATTAAATATTGGGCCTTTACTATCGTTTATTCGTAATGATGTTCATCTTTATATCACAACAACCACGTTGAACACAAAATATAGGTATATTCCATATACATTTAATAAAATACCTATTATATATATTATATGTATATATTCAGGACACATTATATGTATATATACATAAAATATATGATACATATATATCATGGTAATGAACAAAAGAACATCCTATACATAAAAAAATTTGCATTCACATTATTAACGCCCTTGTCTTGTTAGTATTTTAATACAATAAACAAATACACCGCTTTATTTTACAATAAATTCTATCTACGAAATCGTGAACATACGTAGATAAATAATCGTCAAATTATGCATGGAATTATCATTATTATCATGTGATTTCGGATGCACTAAAAAACCGATTGTTAATATATACACAATTTTAGATCAGTTTGGTAATATGAATGATTTCGCTAACAGAAATTGTTTTATTACTAGAAATGTTTTGACGAATTTTCTGTTATATACATGTGGCGATGTGTTAGGAATATAATTGTTTATCGAAAGCTTTTATCAATGAGTGGTACAGACATATAAATCTGGAACTGCGAATTATACATGTTAAATATTTGCGACATATTAGCGGTACATAAAAGCACTGAAAAAGAATTCCTGGTGTCTGTGCTATCTATACAAACCCAGAAGCAAATAAGCTGCACTACAAAAACTACGTAAACGTAAAAATCCAACATATTACGTGACAAAATGTGTTACATCGCTTTGGATAAGCACAGTCTCTATTTTGCAACATAAAGTATCCGAAATAGTTTCACATTTACAAATAGAAAATTTAGCGATTTACAACATTCATTATATAAAAGGGAAACGCCCGTTGCCACCTTCAGCGAATATTAACATATATAGAAAGTCAGCCATGCTTCAATATCGAAATGTCTGAAGAAGCAGTTGGATTCAAAGGGCCTAGATTAGTTGATATGCATAGTCAAACTGTGAAACAACACATTGTATAGGTATAATACAACTAAGATTAATGCCGTTTTGTACATTTCCGCTAAAAGTTAATCCCCAGTTGCACCACCAAAATGACTAAGATACCGCGCTCATAGTATATCTTTTGCTTTTAATGCAATACATTAAATGCCAATGATGTTTGTAGCATCGCAGGATATATATATTCTGTATAATTGGAGAATCCATCATGTATATATTTAAATGGCAGTATAGACAGTACAAGGTAACGCCATAACGATGTCAGTCGCTTAGTCAATTTTGAACTTTTTAGAGGGTATTTAGCTAACATAGGAACAGCCAGTGACTTTCAGCAGAAATATGAGTTTAGTAGCGAAAAAAAATTTCGTCAAATAATCTTGGTTACTGAGTTTAACCATAGTCAAGTTGTCACGTGCCTCAACTTCTTGTAAACTAACCGTGAATGATTGCTGAAATATTGCCAATGTCCATGAAATTCTCTATCGTATTAATATATATTTTAGCGTGTCTTCATATTACAAAACAAACGTTGTCATGAGAACAAATGTGACAACGGAAGTGAAAAGATGTACACAGACTGTTGAACACAGAGTCCTAAGATGGAGCTCCCCGCTATATAATTGGGCTTCCGTTTCACGCAAGTTTGCTACGCTGTGATGCATCGTGGAAATGGACAAGCGTCTCGGGATTCCTATTAATTCTCCATGATTCCTGCTTCGATCTGATAAAAGAAACTATGAAACTATCCATTATACATGTCCAGGCTTACTTGAAACAAGTACTGCCATAATAATTGCTGCCATCGCGCACGCAATTTCGGATAGAGATATACCACAATTTTCGAGCATATATAATGAAGTAATGCATTATGTATATTTGTATAGAAGCATAATATACATATTAGTAAGTTTTTGTCGCACATAAACATAAAGTGAGAATAAAATTTGTCCCCAAAGTTTTCTCCAAAGTGCATGTATCTTTTATACACCATAATATATACATATATTATGAATTTTCACAAAAGAAAAACTAAAAAATGTCTACTATATAAAGTGCTGTAAATCATCATCACTATAGTTACAAGAAATAAACGCGTTACTACTGCATCGAAATTATTATTACATTTTTCAGTTTCAACAATAATAAGACGTTATAATAGACCGAAAAAAGTGTTTTGCTGCATGAAATTCGTGTTTTCACTAAAAAATCAATAGCTCCCACTCACTCTCTGCCTCTCAATTATAGTGGTTTTGCGGCATGGTCGGACATTAAATTCATTCAATTCGTAACATTTTGCAAGTGTACACAATGAAAAACCAACATTAAATTAGTTCCTTGCGTGAAATGCTGTTCTGCTGAAACCCGCACGAAAAAACACGTCAGGTCATAGAAGTAAATTACTGCAAGATCCTGCTTGATTTCTATGACATACGCGCTGCAAATTTCAAATGTGTGTTTGTGTCATGTGTGTCAACAGTTTTACTAAACAGTGAGACAACTGCGAGCACCATTTCAGACTAAATAATGTATCAAGCTTACCAAACCCACGTTTAGATTTAACAATTCCAAGTAAAAATGTTTAATAAAGGAAATTCAATTTCATATAGGAAATTTCATATTTTTCATACGACTTTTTGACTTATTAGATTATTCTTGTTTAATAAGCTAATGGTAAATTTTCATACTCATCGGTGTATATTTTCATATTCATCTATTAATATTAAAATATGACATTTTTATAGTTTTCGAGTGACAAAATTATACTAAAATATATATTCCAATTTGTATGTCCCATGTAGCGTACAAGAGGGAGGTCACCGCGCCACGGCCCTCAAACGATTTTCGAAGCTATATCTGGCGTATATCAAGCCTGGAAACATAATCAGTTCTGATGTAAATCGTGAATATGGCACCAAACTTAAATCTGCAATTTCTCTAGCGCTCAAATGTATTTGCGTGCACGCACCTAGTATGTCCACCTAAGTCCACGATTTTTGCACTAAAACAAGTATATACGTAAAACTTTGGTTATGCCGATCGATACGTGTACGGTATAATCACATTCGATATTTAACGAAACAAATTTGACACGGAACAAGCATGTTCAAAATGGGTACGAATGTTAACTTTTCAATGTCACGTTTACCCCCACGCCAAGTTTCTCTTACCCGCAACATCAAGGAAACTTTTCTCGCCCCTAGCGTACCATGCAAATTTTCTCACGTGGCATGACGGTACAAAGTTTTGTTCCCCAAAGCCTATATCTAAGCATAACACTAAGCCTAAAACACCAAATTTTTGCAGTACAGTATTAAAGTCAAGTTTATCGCCCCACTTGAAATGATACCAATTTTTGCCCACCAATGAGCAACAAACCAACTATTTACTCGGTATAGCCACCAGATATGGAACCCGCTGACCTACACGTGACCCGGTTAAGACCGCGACCCCGTTGTTTCCAATTGCCATTTTCTGCCATGCCAAATGCTATTTGGTTTTCTAGATTGCATCGCAAATGCTCTTTCTAGCGCTCTTCAAGTACCATGTTTTAGACTGTAAAAACTTGGATTTTTATTTGCTTCGTGGGTTCTCCGCCAATGCTTGCGCAGTGTAGCTCGGGCTGTAGGACGTGGAAGTGAACCACATACGACGCACCGCCCCAACCCTAGCTATTCACTTTCGCCGGAGCATCCTTCCACTTGTTGATGAAACCTGACTTGAGCCCATTGCATACAATCATATTCCCTCCGAAGCAGATTAGTGTATAGTTGGTATCCCGGCGCAATGAATGTACGTCATGCCAAGGTAATATATTGGTTTATGCCAGGGTTGGCATTTTGTGCATGAAGTCAATGGTACCCCTAAAATTAGGCTTAATCTTAACGTACGGTAAGATAAATGGGAAAGGGCCGGTATCTAATGGTGTTGATCAGGAATCGCTGCTGATCTTACATTGTTCGCACATCAGATTTACATTATGCATCAGCTGAAACAATGAAAAATATTGTCACTGATTCTCAGATCCACACCTACGCACAAACATAACATAGAGGACTAAAATAAGTGTGGATTACAAAACCTGGCCGGACGAAAGCCGCACATTTTTCGGGAAATAATATAACTCCGTACTTTTCACCTCTTTTCACCAAATCTTTTTAACCTTGGCTGAATGAAGCGTTTGAATGTGATACACAAGTGACGTGGATTTTTAGTTTAATGATTTAATTGGTCACACGAATTCTATAATGTAAAGTAAAAAATAAATAGCTGAGGAGCCTCCCCAAATACCAGTTCCCCAATGGGGCAAAAAAAGATATGTTTGGTACACCAGAAGTAGGATTGGTGTATAATTGGTATTAAATAAAAACACAACAAAATGACACGGATGCCTTCAACACACACTTTGAAGTTACGAGAAAGTTAGCAACAATCGAAACACTGATTGTGTTACCTATGGATTTACGAAGTTAGTAATGCGCCAGGTTAGGCTACGGGTTTTTGGCTATATTTCGGGATTGTAATTAAACAGGGGTCAAGGCGTGTTGACCCGGTCGAAAATGGTGACCCAAGTGACCCGGTTCCATTTCTCATAGCTATGTCAATGACTCAGGTTGGTAAAGAAACCCTCTTATTATCGAAACCGTAAAACTTCATTACCACGCCGCTGCCGTAACCTTTTGAAATATCGTTTGCGTTCTACAGCAAGTTTAAACATTCTTCCGCACACGATAGAGTATTTGTATTGAAACTATCATATTACAATTATTATTTTATCATATTCTGTTTGGATGCAACGTCGATTTTTACAAAACATATACAACGTAATATGTGGCGTATATAGTTTCTCAATGAGCGGCGGTGGCAAAAGCCACATTTTTTACTAATCCCAAATTTCAACTTCCACTACTCACTTTAGTACCACAATATTCTCGTCACAATAAACTAAATTCAAAAGTTTCACCACTTTCAATAGCAAAAAAGCTATATATTTATAATGTAGATTCTACACATCGCATAACTATTTATGGAGAACAGCAGCAAACTGCCAACAACAAAAATGTATATATATATACTATATGTAGTTACTCCAATATTAACTAACTCAAGCACGTGGCATTTGAGTTTGGCGAGCGAGAACATCAATTCGACGGAAAGCAAATACGAGAAAGAAAAACTCCATCACTGCGCCTTTTGACACATTACGCACTCAAAGCTGTAAAAATAAGCTGCAGTAGTTCGTTTGGATGAAAGTTATAACTGTGGGGATGCTGCAGGCAAAAACGCTACAAGCTAAACCGCCGTAATTGAGCGTATCGCTGGTGGGGACGTTTGATCTACAGCACATCTGAGAAATGACTGCTGATCGCTAAGTGACGGAAACATGTTATGACACTGCTCACTCGGTCGAAATACATCAGAAGTTCTGAAGCGTAATATTGCAACCAGCATCGACTCCTTTACATCAAAATTTCCACATGGAATCTTGACATTTAAGTTTTTTCCATATGTAATTTGAGAAATTATTTACCAAAATCGTTCGCATAACGGGGACATGATTAAGCGGTGGTGGAACGTCTTCAAAAATTGGGACAGCCCAATCCCGTAATTATAAGCACCGTTATACAGCTAAACCAGAACTGCCTAAACATCAGGGCTTGGAGGCCTAAAGTTTCAGCGCCACCACCAGGAATAGAGCCCGGGTGGTTTCATTTTCAGGCGGCGTGCGCCAGCTGCTCGCCTATCTAGAAGCGGATGCTCAAGTTCGTAAGGAAACTCGTAAATCGAGTACGTAACGCGCATGCAAACATACGACGCCCGACAAACGAATCTAGCAAACATTTACGAAAGAGCTATTTAGAAAAGAGCCGAGCCTAGGATATATATGTAAGTGCCGGGCCGAGCTTAGTATATCCTGAAAATGTGCATAAGACTCTTAAAAGCTTTTATCCAATACATAAAATATAATTATAACAGCTGCCAACAGCAAGAGCTGTTTCAGCTCTTATCTTAAAAGCTCTAACAGCAACTATATAGTTCGTTTGGTGGTTGCTGTATTGCATTATGCTTTCTGTAATGTTGCTAAATCTTAAACTACTATTATTATAAGTCTAAAAGCCGAGCCAAACCTGGCTTTTCTTCGGGAGAGTGGAGCCGGACATAGTCCGTGAACAGCCGAGCCAGAGCCTAAGCTCTATCTGAGCGGGCCGAGCCGAGCGACACATGGTTAAGGAAGAGCCGAGCCTTAAAATCCAGCTCTTTCTCACCTCTGCGCTGAGTCGACCCGACCGCTGGATCAAAAACTGAAATAGCGCACCTTGTTTACCCTGATCCAACTGTTCGAACTGAATAAATGCACAATAATGAAGATACCGTTTAAGATATAGACAGTATTTCTATGCAAGAAAAATCGATACAAGACAGCAAAAAAAAAAAATACAAAAAAAAAAAGCACCCACCCCCCAACCCCAAACCAACAACCAATCCACAAAAACAAAAACACCCACAACCAAACCAAACCCCCACAACCCCCTTATTATCGGACATGTTTTTACACTAAACGTTAAACCAATACGTTTTCCAAGCCGTTCGACCGAAGACTGGATAATAATTTTCATAGTTTGCGCAATATATTTGCCTAATATTGAGACTTTACCCAAAATTACGAAGCTCTGACACAAGGAATATTTTTGTGCATTCGTTCAAAATATTTTGCTACAGACCTGGCGAAAATTATATATTATGAGAATATTATAAATAAATACAGAAACGTACTAATGCTAAATAAATAATTAAAACCAATGCTATTAGCAACAGTTACTAATTCTGTAAATTGACAGTTTTCTGATTGCGCTATCACCGCTCTCATGTGGTAAGCAACAGAGATTTCGTTTATGTCTACATATAAATTTAAGGTTCGGTTAAATTTGGCGTCACTAAAGTTTCTTCTAGTTCCGCAGCACAGATCATTTTTTGTTGCAAACCATTAATACGCACGATCTACATGCTTCAATTTTAAACCCAATATAAAAACACTACTGATGGATAGCAAAATACCGCACTCTCGAAGAACATTGCCAGCCTTAAATTAGCTGAGAACCGAATTCTAAATGTTACAGACTATCTAAAAAGTACCAGGCAATCTGTTGTCAGACCAGCTACAGCAATACAGAACATTAGTCATTACCACATCACGATACTGCATTACGCCATGTCTGTGTAGCGGCCTTAGACACTGGTATAAAGTGCTAAAAACCTATAAGAATTTAAACACGAAATATCCTGTCACTTATTTAGCATTCGCTAACGACAAGTTCTTTTAATACAAATTCTTGTCACTTATTTAGAATTCCAGGACGACAAGTTCTTTAAATACAAATTCTTGTCACTTATTTAGAATTCCAGGACGACAAATTCTTTTAATACAAATTCTTGTCACTTATTTAGAATTCCAGGACGACAAGTTCTTTTAATACAAATTCTTGTCACTTATTTAGAATTCCAGGACGACAAGTTCTTTTAATACAAATTCTTGTCACTTATTTAGAATTCCAGGACGACAAGTTCTTTTAATACAAATTCTTGTCACTTATTTAGAATTCCAGGACGACAAGTTCTTTTAATACAAATTCTTGTCACTTATTTAGAATTCCAGGACGACAAATTCTTTTAATACAAATTCTTGTCACTTATTTAGAATTCCAGGACGACAAGTTCTTTTACTACAAATTCTTGTCACTTATTTAGAATTCCAGGACGACAAGTTCTTTTAATACAAATTCTTGTCACTTATTTAGAATTCCAGGACTACAAGTTCTTTTAATACAAATTCTTGTCACTTATTTAGAATTCCAGGACGACAAGTTCTTTTAATACAAATTCTTGTCACTTATTTCGAATTCCAGGACGACAACTTCTTTTAATACAAATGTATGTCACTTATTTCGAATTCTAAACAATGTGGTTGCATTCGAATCAGAGTTCCACGTTGACCATTTGAAAGTACGTCTTCACAAATCTTATTCGGCTTTGTTCGTTTAATAAGTTCAGGTGCTCAGAATGTATGGGCATTTATTATTACGATCGCGTTTATTATGACCATGTATATCTGAAAATAATCAAATCCATACCTCGCGTACGTATGCATCTTTCTCCTAAAATTCGAATGCATCGATATAAAACTGTTTATATCAGTGTCAGGCTAAATAAACATGAATCAAACCTGTTTACCTGTCAAAAAACAAAATTTTTGTTGAGGAAGTCTTACGAATGTTATGTCCAGAGAAATGTGTCATAATTAAACAGTTGCAATCCTTACAGAATCTATTGAAAAAGTCATTAAAGGAGATTCTAACACGGAGCCTGATTTTAGGAAGCAAATATGATAGCTACACACCGAGAAGTAGTAGTGTCTATTGCATCCAGGTGTTGAATTTATTGCGAGTCTGCTTGTTTACGAAGGGCAATACGACGATACCAACCAAGACCAAAAATCACACCACTTTACCCTGTATGATCGATAGCTATTTCGGGCAGTATTTGTTTTGCAAATGCATCGTCCTGCTGCAGCTGGAGCCAGTAAATGTCGAATCCCTTCTGACTAATGATGTAGCATACCAAAAGTCGATAACACGGCAACAAACGACTTCTGTAACCAATGTGTCTTTTGCTATCTATGCATCTACGGGTAACGAAGTTATTACGAAGTTATTATTACTATAGATATACAACAATACTCTAAATATGATGAGCTATAGAGTATACACAATATACATAAACCAACATCTTTTGATCCTATAAAATGATTGTCCATTTAGATTTATATAACACCATAAAAAGCACAGAAATACACTTCAATATAAGCTAGAATAATACTCTACAGAAAACGGTCAATAGTGATGCTTTTCTGTAGAGCCGAAATACAACGGTTCTGGAAAAGACCTTCAAAAACTTAGTGTATATACACTTCGAATATATTTATCTCGATTCACAACTTTTTGTGAGTTGCAGAAATTCTAGTATGACAGCTGGAACTCGCATTCGATAAAATATTACATGACAAGGCCTTCTAAATTCCGAACATTTCAGTACTGGCGATTTTCTGTTTTGATTGACAGGTGATCAGTTTCAGGGACCATACTTTTCATTTTTCGAAGACTAAATGAACTACTTTTAAAGCAAAATCAGCTGTTCACACAAATGTTGACTTTTATGATACATTTCCGTTTCAATTTTATAAGACTACGACGTTCGACTGGATAAGGATATTAGAGTTTCACATCCTTTCATAGGGGAGATTAATTTTAATATTCTACGTAACAAAAGTACACCGTCGGCAGGTAACAAGTTTTATACTGCGCGTATTGCCCTCAAAACTCATTCCAAACAACGCCGAATACATAGCGGTGAGGTTAACACAAATAGCCAAAAATGTATACTTTAAATGAATTAGAAATATTTTAAATGAATCAGTAGTAATTAAACATTATTATATAAGGCAGTGCACGATTAATTTTACATTTAAAAGCGACCATTTTGAGTATAAGAACCATCAATATATTACTTCAATGAGCACATACAAAGGCGAAATATTAAAAGATGACTATCTTCGACCAGTTATTCTATATTGGCGCATATTCAGCGTCATATTGCCTGCATGGGTTACTTATTATATAT
This sequence comes from Trileptium ribeirensis, assembly GCA_030248225.1. Classification (NCBI taxonomy): domain Eukaryota; kingdom Metazoa; phylum Nematoda; class Enoplea; order Enoplida; family Thoracostomopsidae; genus Trileptium; species Trileptium ribeirensis. The sequence continues at coordinate 14,064 of JASANE010023370.1, forward strand.
ATCCCAATGCACCATATCTAGTGTGGTCAATGTAATGTTAGGGGCGTGAGTTTCAGCATGTTAAGCCGACCAAGATATACTAAGCTCCAATTCTTATATATGCCTAAGGCTAACCCTAATCCTAAGTCGACGGGCTGACGCCTTCGCGTACCCCGCCCTCTCCACACTAAAATGTTTTTCTTATAACGTCCCACCCCTGGAGGTGGCACATGGCACGAGACATTGCTGCAAATTCTGAAACTGAACTTTCACTATTTACTTCTTGCATGTACATTTATTTGTAAATACCACAGAAATAACAACAAAACGTTCACATAATGTACTTTACAGACCACAGCAAATAAAAAGTACATAATGATAGTCACCACAATGAATGTTTCTGTCACAACCAGATACAACATTTTAAGCACTTTATGTCAGCTATTTGTATAAATATAGCTTGGTTACTAACACCATGAATAATGTGATTGCATATTAACTTTAAAACGATGAAACATTAAGCACTGTTTTGTGTGAATACAGGATCAAATGATATTTAATATTGCTGCGCATGCAACAACTAAATATAAAACAAACTATGTAGTTTAATATAAAAACATTCCATGGTGTAATTAATGCGCAATGATTTCCGTTAACATCACAGAGTTGTAACACTGTCGTTGGTAATTGACTTTATGTACTTGAACATTGCTTTCGGACGATTAACAAGAGTTAAGCATTTATTTTTTGCAACCAATTTGATTGTTATATGTTTGCTTTATTGTATTAACACAGCTATCCGGGTATAACTGAAAATAGCGGCATGCTCAGATAAAAACGCCTAACAAGAATTTGTGAGAAAGCATCTTCAGGGAATAGTAACTAATTTAATGAATTAGTGCACATTTTTGGGGCAGAACGAAGGGCGTGCCTCATCACGCTTGATTTCTGGGAGGTAGCTGGCGCCCCTTCCCCTGTTCTGGGTATCTGAATGAGCAACGCTGCTGCACACATACTTATAGCCGTAGCCTCAGTCGTTATATCGAAAACCGGCAATTCTATTGAAGTCCTTAATGCTGTGCGCATTTCAATAAAGGCAAACATGACTGAAAAACGTTTAGAGAACCTAATCACAGCATCACCGATGCGCAGCGAAAACAAAAGTTCGACAGCTGACCAATGCATCATTAATAACCACAACTGTCACAGATAGAATACGACAATAGGATGTAACAGGCTCGTTCCGGCCCGTTACGTTTATTTTTCATGATTTCGGCGTCAAAATGGTCTGAACGCGCCTTAAATCGAACCAGACACAGTTATGGGAACTAAGTATTCATGTGTTGCATGGTGCCATGGTGGTCGATGATTGTATGGCGTAGTTTTATGTTTTGTCACTGCTATTTTATCATTTATATAACCTTGTCATAACCTTTGTCACCGTACCATTTATTGTATAATTATGCATATGTGGACAGGCTCCAGTGAGCCCAGCGAGAATCGACGTAGGCCAGATGTCTAACTTTCGGAGGATGAGGAAGGTAATGGAATCTTTGATAGGATTGAACGGGCAAGCTTGAACGGAACTCGGCTACTTCTCCCTATTTCGCCAGAGAAATTTCAAAATTCCGACCGTCCGGGAATAGGAGGCCTTTGACAATCTAAGGGGAAGGGAAGCGATCAGAATCAAGACCATCAAGTTTACCTGGTTTGAGCGAACCATAGCTTAATGGTCGCAAAAGTAAGCTGAAACAAATGGGTTACGGTAGTTTCCGATTATTCGGAAATCACGGACCTCGGGCCTGTTTATCGGCCCGTAACCGTCCAACGGTTCAGATTTACCGGAAATGCCCCGAGTACTTTTCGGTAGGGAATTTCCAGGGCTCTCGAATGAGCCCAAGATATCGCAAATCGCTGGAGGATTTCACGAGATATACTGGGGACAAATAGGTGAACATTCAATCAACAGCCAATACTTACGCTAGGTTTGGTTGGTGACCATGGTCCCGAGTGGACCTGATATAGGCATATATGGAAATATAATTATGTATATATGTAGATATGTGTGTGCTGCCTGATCTTCGTGTCTCGGTATGTCTATTTTCCCGTCCCCACCGTATCAGAACTTTTATTTTTATAGCATCCGTTGACGCCCAAAATGGCCTGACCCGCACCCTAACAACTGGTTTTTCTGGTGACCATCGGATCATTGATTGAAAGTATGCGTGTTTCTAAGTAGTGTATCCATTTAGGCATCTGACGAGGCCAGGCGGGTCTCGATCTGACCAGCCCTCCCGCTGCCATATAGCTTACTTCCCTGTTCTATAATGCACCACGAAAATTCAACATAAAATTCCTTCAGTTTGTACCAACTCCGTATTTGACCACAGACCCTAAACGTGCTCATGCGACCCCTCATTTTATTTGTCTGCTCCTGGCGAGCACAACGATATCCGGCGGGTCTTTGTCCGACTTCGCGTTAGCCCTTTATGACCGAAAAGGTGCCCCCCCAATTTGGCATACCGACTGCAAGTGGGTACAGACCGACCGAAAATTTAACCCCAACTCAAAGGTAGGCATAATGCCCCTCATTGCATTCGTCGCGTCGAGACATCTTCAACGATGCCCGGCGGGTCTCCATCCGTCGCCCCGTTAACCCGGGACGGCCGAAAATGCGCCCCCCACTTTTTGCCGACACTCTCTTTAACGGTCTTTAACAGTCGTGATTTTAGTGTCCTTCCACCCGCTGCCGTTAAGGTAGGGAAAACACCCCTCGTTTGAATCGCCTTTCCAAGGCGAGGTCAACAATGTCCGGCGGGCGTCGCTCCGCCCAACCGTTAGCGCGGGAGAGCCCGCCGAAACCCTGTATGCTAATACATGTCGGAACCCAAAACTGGGTCCCGACCCGCCACTGCGTCTACCCCCTCGTGTTTGGTATCATTCGGCCCCGTTTTTCGTCCTGGGACCGAATTTCGCCCCAGCCCCTCGAAATTCCCTCGGGAACCCCCTGCCCCGACTTCCTTCCCATGCCCTTTCTTTTCCGTCTCTCTTTCTTTCCACTCTCTCTAACCGACTTCTTTGGTCGGTTGTCGTCGTTGCTGTCGCCATGTGTGTGTGTGCGTGTGTGTATGTGTTGTTGTTGTTGTTGTTGTTGTTGTTGTTGTTGGGTTGTGCTGATGTTGTCGTGGTTCTGCATGTTTCTAGTGTGGCCTCGAGCGACCTTTCTGTCGCTCAGGTCGCCTGTGTGTCTCATGTGTAATGTGTGCTCATGAGTAGTGTATGTGTATGTGTATGTGTGTAGATACGTATGTATTTGTATATATATATATATATATATATATAGTATGTAAAACGACACAAAAAAACAGGACATGTAGGGACAGGACATACAAAATTCTGCTAAATTCGTGAGTTTTACGGACGGACTGGACGCCTAGGAATAGGAAAGACGGGGGGTAGGTTTAGGGCCCTCCCGTGGGTTCCGGGAGTTCCTGAATAGGACCCCGGATAGACCGAAAGATGCTTAGGATTGTGCTACGCCCTAGAACACGAAATAAGTTCATTCCTACCTTCGGTTCCCCCCCTTTGGGACGTCCAAAGACGTCCTGTCGGGATATTTGAAATCTAGCTAGGAATGCTAGGAATTCTAGGAATGTTTGGCTTTATCTTGTAAGCCGACATATAAACGTGCAATGTTAGCACGTTTATCTATGGAGAGGGCGACAAAATTTAGCCCCAGATGCCCTCCAAATAAGCTTAATTAGGTGATGGATGAGGCAGCTAACTCGCTAAATGGCAGAAATTTGGCTTTGAATCGGCGAGTTAGCTGGGGGAAAATTTGATGAATGAGGGCAAGGAGGCGAAGAAGACAGATTCCAGCTTACTTCGAGCGTATTTACGTACCAAACTTGGGTTTGAAATTTTAAATCTGACGGGTGATTTAATCGATTTCGTGGGACATCTGGGGGTAACGACCAAGCTAGATTATGCAAGGGGTTTAAAAGATCTGAGTAATGGGTTTAGGATAAGTTTCTGACATGAACTTTGGGGGTACAGATGGGCTAAAATCGGAGATTTTGGAAGAAAACTCGCAGATGGTCGACCTCCGAGTAATCGGAGGGTTCAAATTTGATGTCGGCGATTTCGATTGAAGCCGACTCTCTCTAACGGGGTCCCAGGGTTTACGATAGCTGTCAAAATCAAAATCTTGAGAATTTTTCGATTGGGCGCCCGGGTTTGACCTCGAAAAAGTGGGCGTCAAAAGAACGTCGCCGATTGGATGGCGACAAAATCTCCATGCTTCAACATAGCGGAAAATTTTGAAGCGACGACTACCGCGTCGTCTCTTCGAATCAGTCTGACTTCGGCAGCGCGGAGTTCGGTCGACTCTACTGACCGGCTCCGACGCTTGAGTTTGCTAGTATGATTTCGTAACATTTTTGCTTTCTTGTGTTTTTCGCTCTTCGAGTTTGGAATGGAGATCGACGACCGGAGGACCCGCGCAGACATCTTTCGTCTCGCGGAAGGGGACTAGCGATAGCTGTCCCGGATCGACTGCTGTAAGTTAGGAGGAGAATCGAGGAATTGGGGGTTTATTTTTCCCCAGATGTAACAGGAACCAATCATGCACAAAGGACAAATTTAGCTGATCATGGTTTAGCCTTGCTTTTATAGGTTGAACCAACGCCAATTTTCAACACTTTACATGTTTATTAGACAAACCTCCTCTAGTCGAGTTCCGTTTTGGACGCTTCGAGCGATTGCACGGAGGGTACGAAGTTATGGGCACCAAAGTCGAAGTCATTCCGATTCCCCGTGGTCATAGGTAAGGCAAATCAAAGTGGACGTTTCTCGTCCACGTGCTTTTACATGACTTATTACTCTTGAGTTAGGGCTGTCGAATTTTCCTGAGCTGACCACGGTAAAACTTTACCACGAAATCATAAGGATTCGCTTATTCGCTTGTTTCTGACTATGCTTATGGTTTACAAAATTACAGTTTAGTAGACCGTTCGATGCTCATGCCGCTGCTTGAGCTCGGACTGACGTTGCAGTTAGGGACGGAGAATTAGCCTCTGTCGGGCTTTAGAAAGCCCTAAAATTTATCTTGTCAGTTGAGTTAAGAAAATTTGGGGAAATACAAAAGACTAAACAAATTCTAAGTGATTTCAGCCTGAGCCTAAGGTGTTGGCTCTCCGAAAGGAGCGAGTTTAATACGGCGTTCACACGATTTTGCTCGTATTTGATTTGTTTACCATTAAGACGGTTAATACCAGCCTCGTATAAGGATCAACTGCCGACTCCGCGAGTCCACGACACAAGCTCTCTATGTGATCGCCCCATCAGGCTTACTTCGAAATCGGCTTGGCCCGACTATTAGGTTTACGAGCGTTCAGCATGAGGAGCAGGCGTGGTTAATGCTTAACGGTAGGACGTAGAACGCCACCTGCTTCCCAAAATAAATCGACGGCACTGCCAGGTACCAAAATCGGCTATATAAAACGCTTTCGAAGGCACGTTAGGGTGCTTAAGGTTCAAAATTGAATCATAAAACTCTCTTTTTTATAAAGAAAAATTTCGCGACCTCCCGCGATTCGTTTTGACCCCAAACCGAGTGAGTGCAAAACCCCGTTTTCGTTTCATAGCGACTTGATCGCTGAGTTTAGGTGTTTTACTATTTTTTCTCTGGTTGCCCGTTAGGCTATGTAACATATATGCCACGATTTAGCTTTTGCACCATTTCTGTCTCTCTCCTTTTTCATTTTCCCTGATTGAGTTTCGGTCCTGCACGGGGATTTTAAGCCCGCTGCAGATATTTCTGTTTTATCCACTCGACTATCGAGTTCTGATAAATTTCAATAAAATTTCAGTGATAACTCGACTGCACAATTTCGATCGTGCAGTCAAAACACTGTACAATTTCGTTGAGTACAGTGTATTAAGGCAATAGGATAAGTTAGAGAGAGTGAGGACGAAAAGAAAAGGGCAACCAAGAAAACAAAGAAACAGAAGAGAAAAGGAAGGAAACCAACCAAAGGAACAACACCCAAAAGAGGGACGCGGACGCGTCCTCGGCAAAATACCCACGTCCCCCAACCCGGTCGAGTCGCAGAAACACATCGCTGCGTCCGGGCACTCATTTCCAGAGCGCCCCGTACCTTCTAGTTTGACACGGAGCACAACCGAGGGTGCCAACTCAACCGCGGCAATAGAGCGGCCACGGGACCTCGCTCTAGAACTGTTAGAATAGCGACAGTGGTCGCCTAGGACATCATCCGACGGCTCGTACATGAGCCTGTGTTGGTAGTTGAAAAGTTACTAGCAATCATCCTAATGAACGATCAAAACTGTGTCACCCGCGAGTATAACGTAGTTCACTTGACCCGCCTCCACCGAAATCAACCACATTGGTCCCGGCCTGCCGGTTACGAAGTGTTAGGACAGGAAAAAATCTCGGCCCTCGTTTTGGACTGCTGGAAACACCGAGTCGAAGTTAGTATAAATTAATGTACAATCTGGCCTAAGGACAGAACGCTATGAGAAACTCGGTAGGTCTTTGAGTTAGGATTTACTGGACGCAGACGGCACACTGGACGAGGTTTTTGTTTGTTGGACGCCCGCATAGACACCTCGCTCATGGTGCGACGATTATCAGCACCCGATTGTTTGTACAATAATTAATCGTTGATTTTTCACCGTGTTTCAACTTATATATTGGATGGTTTATTAATGCAACTATGCCCAACTTTTGTCGTAGGTCCATGCCTTTCCGCGTACCCCGATCTATGCTCCCATTTGACTAAAATTATAGGGTAAAAGAGGCGAGCTACCATTTCTCCCGCACGTTTCTTTAAGAGTGTGGAATGCCCCGCGTGATTTAGAGCGAACTTCGAAGCACACCAGAACGCGCAGCCCGAGTTAGAGCGGACTTAATTGAGCGTCTCGGGTATAGACTCTGGTCCGGTAATTTTTCCGGGAACGTATTCGCTCACACTGCCTCGCTCCCTGACTAGACGCGGACAAGGGGATGGACGTCTTTAACTGCTTCCAGGTTTTCTGTTTTATGACACTTTAACTGCTCATAGTTATCCTGTATTGTATATACTTATCTTGAAATAAAACGTTGAAAATCACCTCAGCGTCCATTGTTGTTTGAACCCAGGCGTGATAAGTACGTCCGGACGGACGGGCCAACCCTGCGTGTCACGGCTTGACGAAGGGAATATTCCAAGCCCTGACACGTGCGGTTCGCCCCGAATATTTGTACTCTTAAATAACGGAACTAGATTATAGCGAGAATGGTCTGTCGAATATTCCACCGAACCCATTCGCAAAATCCGTACTCACAGCACAGGATAAAATTTACTAGGAAAAACATCGTCTCCGGATATGAACCCAATCAGCTTAGTAAGACGCGAATCAAGTAGTCCGACATTAAACATCTCAGGGCTCGTCGGAACCCTGTGGGGGCCATATGGCTACAACTGATTAAGTGTTCTGCTGAGGATAAATTAAGTGAAACTCAAAATTTAAATAGTAAAGCTAAATTATCACGCATTTCGCTTTAAATTACGCTAGACAAAACAACTTCCATTAGACTAGGACAGGGAATATCGGTTTGACATTATGGCCTGTGAGCAGGTTTCGGTGTCAACCTCCCTGGGGGACCTCAGCAATCATACCCAGATACTAGACACGTGCGCAACCAATCGGGCGGGGTCCGAACACACCCCGTGAAGCGCGCCTGCGGCCTGCTAAGCTCCGTAACTTCTTGGGTCTGACCAAGAAAAGTGGCTAAAATAGAAAACTTAGGGTCCGCCCTTGAGGTTACGATAGCCGGGGTCGTATGGGCATGGTGTTAGGAAGTTGCGCCGTGCAGCTGCGTCACCGTTATTACACATCCATCGCCTTCGTCGCGCTCCAGTATGACTAATTCTTCACCTTCGCGAACAGCTATTGTACCATCGTTACCCCCTGAATAAAATGAAAAGCATTGAGCTAGATTTGACAAAATGGATAAATCACGAGATTGTAATTAATGTCTATTATTAGACATTAATACTATTAAACGAAACTACTTTTGCACAAAAATATATAGCTTATAGCATTGATATCTGCAACTTCCGTCGCATAAGCCGAAGCGTGTGATATCCTGCATCAATTGTTAAACTGGTTCAAAAACATAAAAGTAGATTCAGGTAATCCCTCACACACCAATGCAATACTTCAAATGAAACCTATTGTAATTTTAGTTAATACCCAAATTTTAAACTGCCACAAGTTTTTGGTTAATTAAACCGATCAAAATATATTTATGATAGAGTTTCCCAAAATCCAATTGAATCAAATAGAAATTATCATTTCCAAATCAAAGCGGTAAAAACAGATTTCATATGAAACAAGTCATTTTAAGGCTTTCACACGAACGAAAGGAAGACAGCTCAAACACATTCCGTGCATTAAATCATAATATACGTCAAATTAAGCACGACAGCATAGTTGAAATTTCCTATAGCAATAAATGATAGGATACATAGATAGCACAGTTTAGATTTGCCATGGTAATAAATGATAAAAAAAATACATGTACGGCAGCACCACGGCATAGATCTTGCGCGCCTTCTGGCTCAGAGGCACAGCTTCTCCTACAAATCATCGGCGGACCAGTGAAGTTGACCCGTCAAAACTTTCACCAAAAGTGTTAAACTTAATGTGTCCCCTGTTGTGAAGCTCTGGCTACGTACATGATAAGCGGTATATTTAAAAAAGCTAATTTTGGCTCATTATTCTGGCTAGTCCAACGTTCGGAAATTATAGCCGGGGGCCTGAGCAAGGAGGGCCCCCGGCTCACCTGCCGGGGGTGCCGGATTTTGCCGGAAGCCAATTTCTTGCCGCGTTTAGACGTTTATTTTTCTCAGCAAAGGGCTTTGAGCCGAAAAGTACCCGAATTTTTGCCAGGGGGTAGCAGCCAAGTGGTACCTCCGTTGCCAGGGGGCAGCCGAAAATGCCGGCCCCCCGCCCCCTTCATTTTGGACTAGCCAGATATTAATTTGAGACTAATATTAATCAGCTTCAGAACGATTGATATAGAATAATCTGCTTTTACACGAAAAATTTAAGAACAATAACTAATGTTCATGATGTTCACTTGTTATTAAGGATTTTTTCGATAACTATTGACAAATGATTTGATTTTATTATTATATCCATAACTCTGTACACTTTATGGGTGTAGACGAAAACTCGTAATTATTGTTATTGCCTTATCGTTGCGGTCCAGTCTTAGTATTTCAGTTGCATATCGGACAAAGAAGCTTCGCTCATTAGACATATATTTAGTAAACTATTTCCACAAAAAATGAAGGGCAGAAAACCACATTCACTCACAATAAAATGATACAAAATCTTCGAACACTTCAGCTGAATAAAAGACGAAAATCTTTAATGAAAATTGTAACGTAATGCATTTCTCGTTTAGTCGAGCGACGGTTTTCAGAGTGAGTTCCTGCTGGGTTCATTGGACATTCGTCGCATTTAACGGGAGCAAACGTTATATATTACATAGTAAAATTGTGTTTGTTCAGTTATCATGTAGAGCTTTAAGCTGTGAAAAAAGAAGCCCTATATCTTACCATCAAAAGTATACACAACCCGACAAGTCCCAAGTACATCACTGGCTTCCGCGTTTTGTAAAGGCAAAGAAAAGCCGCTGGTATGATTGCCGTTGCGGCTAGCTTTGCCATGTCTTGCACTATAATTATTAACAAAAATTAAACCAATTTCGAACGTCTTGAGCCAAAAAGACAAAAATTAATACACATAGAAATGTCAATACGTACAGTAATCACCACAATCGACTGTTGTAGCCAAACTACCAGCGAGTGAACAAAAACTAACTATTTAATTACGTACAAAATAAAATTTTATTTTTCCAGTCAGTTGCGATCAAGTATTGGTCATTAGTGGCTAGTACTGTAATTGTTCCTAGATCAGCGATGAATACATAAAAATATACATAGAAATGCCACGACCAGGACATTATCATGTGTAATCTCATATCCAACACGAGAAACAATACACAATATTAAGGTAAAAACCAGAGTTTATAACTGGAAATGCTTTATCAACCTAGCCCGCTACATCCTACACCTCAAGCCACCATGCCAAATTAACATAATGGCCCCACCCTTAACGTCACGTGTAGCATATCACATACACTAAGCTTGTCACCTATGAGATAACAAACAATAATTAGAACATTAAGTTTCCAACAATATAACAGAAAAGTAGCTGGTAACAATCAAATGAACAGAAATAGAACATACACCAAATAAAAAATACTAAGCTGCGATGTTTCAATATGGTGCAGGGTCGAGCTAACTAGTAATTCCCAGCCACAGGCTATAACAAGTCATAAATCCAACTTGATAACTTAAATTTTTCACTGTGACCGCAAAAATTTGCGCCAAAGAAAGTAACCTACGATTTGAAAGAATTTTAGCGCCACAAACCATAAAATTTTGTACCATGGAGTCAAAACAAAGTATATAAAATGAAGACTCGAAGATCGATTAAAATGTTTTCGTACGGCTACTAACGCAGCGACGGTAAACGGACGAATACGGCCAATGCGTTCAGTGACAAACTGCTAAATCCAAAGTTGAGCTTCCCAAGCAACCTTTAAAGTCCCGAATAACAAAAAAAAACACCAGCAATACATTGATGACAACAGCTATAGCCATTTTCTACCCATACAGCCCTACCACACTATACTTACTGTGGCACAAGACGAATTATAATTATTTTGAAATTTATGAGTAACGTTTACGAAAAATATAATTTTAAGTTGACTTCTCCAAATTACCAAAATTTATTAACCTTGGAATGTCTGATTAGGGGGTTAACCAAAAGTGCTTGGCGTGATCCCCCAGTTTACCTGGATTAACTGTTTACTATTAACCAAATATAGTAACTGTCGGAAAACGTCAATAAATATCAATACGGATATCTAATAAAGGTAAATACAAGCGATTTTGGCCTTGCATGCAAAAATATTAACCAAGTATTGTAACTGTCGGAAAACGTCAATAAATGCAATTTAATGACTGAATATCTATCACGGATATCTAATAAAGGTAAATACAAGCGATTCTGGCCTCGCGTGATAAAATATGGTCACAAAAACAAGGACCCCATGTTTTTCACCCCAAAAGAGAAAAATTCTACAATATTTAGCCGCGAGAAAAAATACATGGAGCACTGGGGTGAATCAACTTGGGAACCGTAGAGGGTACAAACTGGAAGCAAATCGAAATACCTCGACGTTCTCGAGTCCACTGTTTGAAGAACAATAGATACATTTTGCAATCAGAATTAAGTGCTCAAAAACCGACAAAAGTTTCATTCCATTCTGATGGCTTTCGTATTAAGGAGAATCGAGAGTTTGCGATTAATTTAACGAAGTACGTAATATTATGAAAGAAAATGTTAGTTCGCGTTTAAATTAACTAATTTTATTTAAAGAGAGATCTTTCCCTATAAACCCATAGTTCACCTCCGAAAGCAAGATGCTTATAGTGTTCGAAACATGACAGTCCTATCTGGTGGGTACTTTGTCAAAGAAAAGAAAATTTCACATTTTTGAGTATTTTTAAACCTTGAATCTTAGCTCAAAAACGGCTCCCACGAGAAAACATGTTATAGAATAAATTGAGTTCGACAACAGATTCAGAATGTGATTCTTCAGTCTCATGTGACTGAAATTCTTCAGTCTCACTTTTTTATGATCCTATGCCTCTGAAAGAAGAGTTATAATGTAAAATGTTGGTGGGCCGATATACCCAAAAAGACACTATTTCGCATTGTTCCAAAAGACACTATGTTGGCACCTTTCAAAATCTGACAAAAAGACGTGTAAAAAGTTAAAATAATATGCGTGACGCGGGGAGACATAAAATAGTTCGGGACTACAGGGAACCGCAAATATCTGGGGCCAGTTCCCCCAGATGAACTTACTGTGGGACCATAAAGTACTGTAACCGCGAGAAACATCAAAACTGAATACTTTAACAAATAAACGTAGCTTAAAAAATTTTAATGATTTTAGACCAGCAGTTTTGGTGATTGTTAGCCAAAAAAAAAAGAAAAAATACGCATATTTTTACCCATCAGAGAAAAATTTGGCAATTTAGTGGGGAAGGAAACTGCTTGGGGGTACGAACTGAGGGAAACGTGGAGGGATGGACTGGGGCAACCTGGGGAAGGTAGAAATACCTCGTGGCCCCTCCTCTTATTTGGAGAAGCCAATAAAAAGAAATTCCAATTACTAAGCCTGTTACGTTTCAACTAAATGTATACTGGCAGTCTGATAAGGATTTGCAAAATTACCAACGAAATTAGGTAATTTCACAAGGTTTGATTGTACATTTAAGTTACAGTTACAATAGTATGATCAAAGTTACGAATATAGTATATTCCAAACCAATTATGATACAAACAATAGTATGATCAAAGTTACGAATATAGCATATTCCAAAACTATTATGATACAAACAATAGTATGATCAAAGTTACGAATATGGAATCTTGCAAAACTATTATGATACCAATTACCTATGAAATGAGTCCACTTTACATATACACTAACCAAATAACTACAAAAACCAACCCTGACGCCACAGGTCTGGCGCTGATCTGACCACCGCTTTCATTCTTTCCATCAGACGCGTCAAAATTTGCTTTCACTTGATTCAGGGATTCCGTTCCGTGTGTACTTTTTTTCACACGAGGCAAATTTGTTACATGGTGACTAACGCATGGCTTATTTGACGTGGCACTTTTGTCGCCTCCTTCGCGACCGACAGTCGACCTACTAATACCAAGTGAATTCACAAGCGACCCTGCAATATGATGGGGTTGCACCTGACCATGTTGGTGCTTGTACTGGTTAATGTGATTCGGAATCGACATATGCTTAACGCGGCTGCTAAAATCACCGGCAGTAGAGCTATAGCGATCGTGAGAATCACTTCCGTTGCAATTTTCACCATTGTTTGTTGCAAAATTATTTCTATTATTACAATCGACCTTGCTTATCATAGTGGAACCAGGAGCATCTGCAGCGCTTCGCTGCGACGACGACGTGGCGGAATCAGAGCTAAGGCTTGAATGCGGCCGTCTTGGAACCGAAGACGAATGTCGCCTGCTGCCATTGCAATTTTTCAGGCGATTACTGCCACCACCCACGCTATGTGAGCTTGTCGAATATATCATAACGCTAGGTGAATGCTCGGATGACACATTGTTACCTAAAAATCACACTATAAATTCCACAAAAATAATATATACTGCTTCTCAAATATGAGGCCTCTCCATAGATGCCCCCGGGATTTCCGAGCTCCCCCATGATTTCGCCGGCTTCCACAGGTCATGCCCCCAGGACAACTGCCGCAGTGCCCCAGGTATTTTCAGGACACACCAAAAACAATCGTCCTAACACAATCAAAACTTCTTGTATTTCGACATTTAGGACAAAATCCTAAATAAAATGTAATAATAAAAGGCCTGCAATAATACGAATTTCAGTGCCTAAATAACTCATATGTAACAAAAACAACGATATATATGTTGTAACTGCATGAAAAACAGAAAAAATTAAATTACAAATATACTCTCAGCTGTAACCTGGGGGAATTTTACCAAGGTATTTTCAGTTCCAAACGGTTGAATCTGGGGCCCCAGTTCAAAGTACCCCAGCTAAAATTTTGGTACTGCGCAGAGACCAGAATGTTTCCGCATTTTAGTTACGTAATATTCTCTGGCAATGCAACGGGGAATAGAAACACGAGAGACATATAAAAATATTGTATAGACATAAAGGCAGACTAAATAATATATATTTTATGTATTGAGCGGTTTCAATTACAAAGATAAATTTATTTGATAAAATCGTAACCATCTAATCAACTAATAATACAAAAATTACTAGTGTGGTGTAGCTGCACTGCCCTTAGCAATCGTAGTGCAGGTAATAAACACAAAACTAGTATAATGTGTACGTAGGTAACTGCAAGAAGCGATTATTATCTGGTACATTGCTATCATACGTAGATCATGGAGAAAATGAATAGCGGATTATTAAAAAATCAAACTTTAAATTAAAGAATTGCAGCTCTGACGACAGAGCCTGAAAACTACATCGTTCAATATAGAAATAACCGCAAAATATAGTAATTTTAACTAGCAAACCAATAAACCTGTATAATCAAACTGTGGGTTTATACCACGACAGTACGATGAACGCTACTTTCCTATTCACAGTGGGGGGATGGGGGCCCTTCTCCTTCCGAATCCCCCTTGTTAGTGTGATTTTCACCCATGTCCCACCACTCCGCCGACACCCCTTGTTCAAATACATCCAAAAAATTTTATGCCTCTAAATTTAAGTTTTTTTGTGAGGAAAATGTTTTAAACATTAACTACCACTATCTCTAATGCTAAAACATTTTGGAAATTGTGAAACCACTGCAAATACATTCAGCTTACCAGGTGAATAATGGTTGTATGACGAAATTGAGTGACTTCGGCAACCAATTTGATTAATTGGTGTATTCAGTTGAGATACAGCCTCTCGTTCCCATATCTAAAAATACAACAATATCAAGATATTGTTTCGCCTTTCACGTCATCAAATCAAATCGGCAAGTTTTGAATGTTCACAAATGAATTTTGTTCTTCGTAATAATATGGCGTCACAAAAACAGCTACACACATGCCATTGTTGCTGACGTCATCAACAAAATGATAAACTCGCTAAATTCACTGAATGATGATTCGCTAAATTTGTTTAACATGGAAAGCTATATGCGCATACAAAATATTAGCAATATGTAGGTTAGGTACCTCAAAACATGATTATTATGTTGTTAAAGACAGCAAGACAGAAATACTATGTCGAATAATAAGCAAATTATCGTGCGTGATTCCACTTTAGGTGCGTACACCAAGGTTGTTTTGTCAAAATCACGAAATGATTCGTGGATAAATTCGCGTTCACATTTTTGTATTGGTATTAGCATTTTTTGTGACCACAAACACGGGTTCTGCGATATACTAACGAAATTTGCGTTCGACCACATTTGTCCATTTCACACGTTTGTCAGCGTTCATCCAATGATATTCTGAATCATAGAGCAATGTTCGCGGCCTACTTGTGTATTATAGCATACGAGAAAAACGCGATTGGTAATCGCGCTTTCACTTGTAAACGGTCAGCAAAATGCTATGCTAAATCGCAAAATAGTGACCACGAACAGCGCATCGCAAATCGTGTACGAGTACATAAGGGAAAATTGTGATTTGTGTTCGCGTTCATAGGTTTTACGATCGCGGACTGGCTTGACAAAAGAACAACCCAGGCGTACGCATTTAAAGTGGTCTCATGCATTAAATTAATAATACACTCAATAATTTATGGCCTACTTCGAGGCAACGCAGCTCGGCTTGAAGTTTTTCAATTGAAGTTGCGTTCATCAACATTTCACTTTGAACACCACCTACATCACCGTAGTTTGGATTTTGTTCGTACACACGATGCATTTTTTGAAGTCCGTCTCTGTAGAAACCAAACCACAAAACCATAACAAACTAAATTAATTGTACTCGACTGTGGCGTAGTATGGCAGTATATTTTCACTGTACAACTCATTAAAGGATTCATATGCCCATTTTTTCAACAAGAGATAAAATGCTACTACGACATAATGCTAATAGATTATGGAACAATAATAGAAAAAAGGCTTATAATGCAGCTCGACGTATTTGACCTGTGGAAGCTGGGTCATTTCACGTTACGATGTCCTTTTGCCCCAGAAAAATGACTAGTGACTTTTTGGTTCCGATTATCTTCATTTTTACACCCTATGACCAAAAAACGTCAAGGATCCCTAATTTGAGGTCGTTATAGTAAATTTTTTAACCGTTTTTATGCTATGGCTTCCCAAATACCACACCCTGCTGCTCAGCAAGGTAACACAAAAATGACCTCTGGTATACTTCAGGTTGCATCTAGCCTCGATTTTGTGATCGTATCTCGTGCAGCCCGTTAGTGCGGTCAAAATGACGTTATGCGGAACTCCGTATATCAAAATTAAGCTTTTTATGCCTATTGTTGGGTCAAATTTAACACTTTTAAAACATGGGGGTGCCGATTTATACCGGTTATTAAATGGAAACGAAGCGGCCACAAACGGTAGCTATTTATATCGATAGTTTAGCCTGGGAGAAGTGTTATGCAAAAAATTGAAAACATACCCTTTGCCAGATATGTTAGAATGCCTGAAGTAGCTGGGGGTCGGGGGAGGGGGTAAAAATGTGAAAAGGCCAATTCGACCGTGTTTAACCAGCATAGTTGACTTGAAAACGGTATGTAAAATATTCTATACCACAATTTCCACTATGAGGGGTACAAAATGGCAGCCCATATCAACTGCCAGTGTACATGCCTGAGACCATGGTCGGGGGGGGTAAATTTAGAATTTTTTCAAAAAATAATTTTGCGACATAATGTCGTCCAAATGTATTGCCACAATGTATTATGAACCAAAAGCGTGAAATTTCCTCGAAATAACATCATATGTTCGATTTTTCCACATTTTGGAGGTGGTCGGGGGTGGGTAAAAGTGTGGTCGGGGGTGGGTAAAAGCCTGAGATCAACCGGTCGGGGGTGGGTAAAAGCCTGAGATCAACCGGTCGGGGGTGGGTAAAAGCCTGAGATCAACCGGTCGGGCGCGAGATAGAGCTCAGGTCGTTTCGCCATTCGCTTCGTGATTGGAAAGAACCTTAACAGACAAATTAATTGACTTCTACTGACTCCACGATACCCCTAACTAGCAACGGTCGGGGGGGGGGTAATCAAATGTGCTAAAATCGACCTTTTGACCCTAGTGCCGGAGTAAGTAACAGCAAGCACCTGGGTTAATATTTTTTCAAAAGGCACCCAGGGGACAGGTATGATATATGAACAACGTTTATGTACCATGCATAAGTAACGAACAATGACCAAAAAAAGAATTTGGTCGGGGGGGCGGGGTAAAACTGGGGTTCATGCCATATCGACAGCTGTCACTCTCCATGATTGGAGTAGATTTGAAAATCGTGCAATTAAAAATGTTGTGTAAACCTGACTAATCCTGCATAGAAAAGAATTTGGGCCATAACTTCGAACACGGAGCCACGACACTATCCGAAAAAGGGAGGTCGTAAAATTAGTCATTACGATTTTTGTCAATTTGGGATTTATGTAGATGTCCAGCCTCTTACGGCGTGCGTGAAGCCGAAAAAATTTTTTTGTTTGAACTAGCTAACTACTGATGCTTCCTAGCGTAAATAACTACTGACGCTTCCTAGCGTAAATAACATTTTTACCAGTTCCCTGCACGTTTACGTGCTACTGGCCAAAATATCCAGTTTTATCCCCCCCCTCCGACCAAAAGGTCATCGTAGCGTGAAATGACCCAGCTGCAGCAATATTTTTCAGGAAAATGTGCAAGATGATAATGTAATATTATCAAATTCTGTCTAGTCCCTGACTTTTCAAAGTATAAAGCATTTTTGCTTTAACTACAATGTATTCGGCAAAAGTTCTCTTGGCAGATTTTTTATGTTGTCCCTAATAGCAAGATATTTTGCTCAAGCTGTACAAACTGTTAACCATTGCCTTATTATGGGCCACATGGTCAAAACCACGATGGTCATATTCAAGTGAGACAATGACCATATTTATGATCGTATCACAAGCCTCTCTTGCGCAAATCACTTTATATGTATGTTAATATATAAAAATCACGAAATAACCCGCATAATAAGAAAAATTCATGCGAAACAAATGTATGTGAACCTCGAAACCATTCTGTCCAAAAATACGAAATTTCGCCGGTGCCTCATTAAAAACGTTGCTGGGACAAAAAATTAAAAAAAAATAAGCCGATAGATAACCATTGAGTCTATATCCATGGTTGAAAAGATATGGCAGCGATATAGTACCGAATTAAACATTACTTAGATTATGGCTACAAAAATGGAGATTTCAAAAAAATGGAGATATTTTCGGTTCTTACTAAGCCGGCCATGAATGCGGTCAAATGAAGTACCTTTCGATCCTTGGACCCAAAGGCAAATTCATATAGTCTAACAGAAACCGCGTAAAGCCACATCCTTTCCGAGTTAGAACAAAAATCTCTCCCACAAATATTTTTGCCTTAATGTGGAAATAAAGCTATAATAGTCTCCCGGGCTTCCGGAATAGAGATAAAAGTTGCCAACTCTATTTGGTAAAATGGGACACCAACAAAAAACCGAGACCGGTTCATATACCCTTCGAGCTCGAGATTTTTTGGCGCTGCGGCTGCGGCCGTTTTTGAAAGAACTAATGTTCCTGGAACCCCTATTTGGACTCTGCTTCTATCATCACATTTGCGTCCCCTAGTGGTGGGACCCCACAGGAACACCAAGTGTCTTCCTGGTGAGTGCTCGGTGGGTTTTTCGAGAAGCAGTCTCGCGATAATTTTAAAATATGCTTCCTTTATTTCACGCCAAACTAAGAATACAATAATGGTGCCAAGCTTAAAGACAGATTAACCATCAAATAGCAACAATAATAATAATACATGTTAACAAGAACGATAATCGGTATTGTATTATCAGCAGCAGCACGGCCTCATTATTACATTTTCGATCTACAATCCCAGATGTTGCACATAGTATTTGGATTAACTGGCTGAACATACCTGGCACAAGTAAGTTGATTTAGACTGTTTTGAACAGTGTCTATCCGTTCCCGAATTTTGTTCAGCCTTTGCTGTGGAGGCAAATCGCTATAATCAGGCCGAGATTCAGATTCCTATATAAAAATGCAAAAAGTTAAGTTAAATTCCTACATATCCTCAGCTCCGTTTTGTCACATATGCTGTCATTGTCCAACTACTTACAGCAATAATATTATAGTGACACCTCATAATTATAACGAAATGACACACCATGAAGATCTCCTGGTTCGGGCATCCCTTTTTGATTTTCTGCGGATGGATCAGGTAACAGCGGTTGCTAATATGGTCTTTCATATAAAATTGTTGGGCTAAAGGCATACATATGCATAGAATAGCAAATTGCAAATGACGATATTAATCACAACATTACATAATGTACATCCACATGTTTCCCAATGATTGTTAAATAACTGCCGTCAAGTACTACAGAGTAGTATCAAAACTCACAGAACCTGCAATCAAAACCCGTGAAATAATTCTATATTTACTACGCGACGGCAAATATGTTTATAGTTATTGAGTTGATATAGCTGCAAAATTATGCTCACATTAGCTATTTAAATTAAATTCAAAATCCCATTGCTTCCCATACTGCACAAAAGAATGACTACATAACTGCCAACCAGAAGCTGCGTGCCATTTTGAAGCAAAAAAATACAAAAACCAATTAAAATAATGATTGGTTTCATATTTTTCGCTTCAAAACAACATGTAACTCCTGTTATAATGCTATCAATAGGGGCCAGCGTGCTCCGATCGGCAAATAATGACGCTGCGGCTTGCTAAAACTATTTGGAAATTATTTTTAAAACAGTCTACAAATAAATACAAACTCACGCTCCTATGCGAAAGACGTGACATAATCTTGCCCAGCTTTGTACGCCTCAGGGTAGCCTTTCGGGGCATGCTTGTCGAAGCTAATGCATAATGTCCACTACCGGCATCAATGTCATTTCGGGCATGATCGAAAGGGACAGTTTTCGAAGAAACACACTGGACATCTATCGACGTTGAGGCATAGATGCGATCACGCATGGCAACAGCAGTGGAATCAGCACCATTCGTCATAAACCCTGCTGAATCGGGTCTTTGCTCACAACCGACAGAAAGATCTTCGAATGCAATTTCTTGTGGCGGTAAGTAGCCTGACCTAAAAATACAGCGATTATATAATTCATTAGATTGGTTTCCATTGTAATTTTGAACAAAATACACATATTTCTATTGGTTTCCATTGCCATTGAAAAAGCACTTAAATATTCGTGATGGGCTCTAGTTATCCAAACCATCGTATAAAACGTAAATAAAAACCCATTACATAGAAAATTCATAATCAATCACATGAAAACAGAATACATTTACGAAATGGGGTCGTCGACAGTAAGACCCTTTATCATTAAAAAGGAATAATATAGTCAAGTTAAACTCTAGTTAACAAAACCGTCAACTGGCTTGATATCGTATTAAGCACTCGTTGTAAGATAAAACTACGCAACAAAATGCCGAAATTTGGAAAATATACATTTTTAGCCAATGTGAACAACCATATTCGGACACACAGCGCTCCAAGGAGTGGACTCACTAAAAATGTTAGTCGGCAATGTTGTGGATCTCGATGACCGGATTCCGCCATTTCCCGATATGGCGCTTTTGCCGCGAAATATAGGCTACGAAACAGTGGTATTATGTTCAGATTAGGCAAAGAATAATAATTAAAGCCAGTTTTTAGCCATATTGTCAAAATCCATTGCGTTCCGAAAATAAAATTATCAGTTACAGCGATAGACACAAAGCAATTTTCTCTCTTTTCCCCTATCATTCTAAGTGAAAACTCTGCTCGCCGTTCCATATATAAAATAAACTCAGGGGCGATAATTTTAAACCTTCCCCGACCTGTACTGAGTAATCACAGCTTCGGTGTCTTTCATTGGCGAAATTGTATTCGCTTGCCGAACCATACCATCGAGACATTTTTCAATAATCGGCAATACATTTCTCTCGATTTGAATGCACCGCATCATCAAGTTTTGTAGTTGTACTATCCGGTTTTCGTCCATCGCTCGCATTTTCTGTAGAAAAACACTGCGCTATTATCACGTATAATTAGCATCATCAATTTAAGACACTTACAAACTGACTAGACGCACTTGTTTACATACAATTATACTCATCCGATATGAATGTTTATGCGCTCGAGAATTTTTAAATTCTGTCCGAAGTAAGTAAGTACGATAGAACGTTTGTGGAGCTTTACTTGAAATTGTTGGAGAACAAGTCGGATGTAGTGATGTTTCTGGTCGACATCTGTTCGATGTTCGGTGGACCGATACAAAATAATTTCAGGCGAGCGTTTTGTCTATTTCATTACTAACCATGAAAGAAAATCGATTAGCAACTCGCGGTTGAAAAGCAGCAATTTTGGTTTCATTTTTAAGTTATATTGTTTAATCCTGCAGCAACCATTAGCATATAATCTTAAAACCTCTTGAACTCTAAACCCATTGAAAACCATAAAACCTCTTCTACAATAAACCCACAAAAACAGCTGACAACTTTTAAATATTAGTGCTGGTCTCTAGATAACCAAACTATCGCATTCAGGCTACCATAAGACCTATGTAGACAATTCTTGTTGCCCTGCACGCAATACATAACCGAACAACTGAAGACAGAATATATTCTAGAAATCGGGTTCATTGGCCTTAAACCCATTGAGAACCCACGAAAAGACGCGAAATATGCAGGGTCGACTCTAGATAACAAAATCAATGCATCCAGCATACCGAAAAATCTCTGTATAGATTATTTTTGATGCCATGTACCAAATTACTGAAGACCGCCTATTTCTAGGAAATCTGGTTCATTGACCTTAAACCAAATGAAAACGTTTGAAAAGGCATCGGATACTCGTGCTGGAGTCTAGGTAACCAAATCGTCTTATTCAGCCTACCGAGAAACCTATACAAACATTCCAAATTATTTGCACGCAATTCTTAACCAAATAACTGGAGACTATATATTCCGAAAATCGCGTTCATTAACCCAAAACCCATGAAAAGTCATCAATAATATGCATGCTAGACTCTAGACAACCAAATCATTGTATTCAGCCTTAAGAGATACCTACATATATAGAACATTCTTGATGACCCACACGCAATACATAATCAGACAAATTAAAACGCATATTTTTGAAATCGGGTTCGTCGAGGAAAAAACTCTCGAAAGCCAAAGAAAGGCTGTAAATCGGCGATGAACCATACTCGGGCCCGCAGCAGGCCAGGACGTGATCGCACAAAAAATTGAAGTCAGTAAAGTTGTATTTCTGATTTGACAATGCATAGATGCGATGTTTGTATCGCGCGATATCTGCTGCTAAAGATTGGTATTCGTGTAGCCAGAATTGGCAAAGAACCTTTAAAACCCATGTTTTTGCCATTTTGCACCATAAGATGAGGTCGAGACTGTTCGCGTTCAACTAAAGGCACATTGTAACTTTTTCTATCAAACAAAAAAATTTGTCGAAATCGGTCCATCTGAAAATGAGTTATGAATGACACCGACAGACAAAAAAAATTTCACGATTTTCCTCCTAGTGTCCTCAGTGGAAACTTCGCTCGCTCCGATTCAATTACATCAACCTTCACTACCAACGATTTCAGAATACTAATTTAGTAAGTAACCACAATGGTGATGAAAAGGTCAATGAACGTCAAAATCGGCGATGCAACCGGACGGCTTTATTTGGTTCGGGCAACCTTCCGGACGGTTCACGCTTAATTTAGAAGATTATGAATCAAATATTTCAGCCTGTCATTCCGGTGCTGCTTAAACGTAATAGCAACGGTACCGTTTTGCTTGGTTCTTATGTAAGCGAAAATACCACGTTAATCAAAATGTCAAGATGGTCTTATAACTAGAAAAGAAATTGAAACAAACACAAAAAGTAGATGATAACGCAGAAATTAGGTTAAGGACAAGATAATAGTTTGTAGTTAAGAATGTGCCCGTTTCTCGGTCCCGCTCTAATTAAATCACATAGAATACAGTAAAAACAACCCCAGCTTGAAGAGACGGTAGTTCAAATGATTCATGATTCAGCACATGAGTATTGCAAAAACTTCTACCTGACAAAAGAAAAGATTGAACTTCTTTCTAAGTACATATTGTGCTTATGGGGCATACTACTTAAAAAACCGCAGAAGGTCAAGTTAATTCATACATGACAAATCTGTATCTAAGCTAAGAGATTCCCAAGTAAGAAAAGCGGGAATTCGTATTGTCGAGCGAGTACAAATAAATATTGCCTAAAACACTGAGTTATGTCATTAAATCCATATTTTTTTACTTAAACAGTTCAATACAGAACCTCCCTAAAGTAACCGAAAGGTTACATGAACTCCACATAAACATGCGTCCAACCAAACCTACCTGGGTTGCCTCCAGTCATATTAGACACGCATAGCGAAAGTTAGCATCATAATAGTAGTAGTAGAATGATGGCTGAATGGATGCAATGACCATCCGCGCAGGCCAGATGTGGCCCATTGCGAAACCCTGCATGAATTTATATTTCCAAAAAAAGTTCTATTAAGGAAACCAAAAATTTTATACGGTTGAAGATCAGGGGCATCTATATAAAGCAATATACCTTTACCAAAGAATTTCCTCCTTAACTCAACAAATACATTTCAGAATAAAGTGTGATGAAGTGCCAGCTTCATTTGGACACCAGTTGCAGGAATCATTTGCGACAAGTTTCATGTTATTTAAATGTTTATTCAGTAAACAATATCCGGTTATTGCTCTAACTATTTGCATCATACGTTTTTTATTTAATTTGCACACATAGGATGATAATTTCGTATTAATTCTAGCCACAAATATCCGAGTTTGGTGTCAGGACGTGCCGTCTTCCCAACTTTTATACCACTGCGTCTCGCACCACTGCTTAATGCAGTTACTAACACTACTAAAACTAATCCTTACTGCAGGTTCACATCCAATAAATTTTGCGAATGCACCACGTTTAGCTAGGTCATCAGCAATTTCACTACTACTGTAAAATAACTATGTCTAGGAATCCATGCTAACGTTACTTGATTATATGTCAGTAGTTTCTCTAGCGACAGCCTACGTAGACTAACTATATCAAACTTAATTGAGCCACTTGTAATAGCTTTAATAGCAGCTTGACTATCACTAAATATGATAACATGCTTCTTTTTAACTCCTCTACCCATTAGGTACGATACACACTGATCAATAGCTATAACTTCTGTTTGAAAAATATTAAAATATAGATCTAAGGAAATATACTATTAGGACCAGTTTGGAATATAAATCCCTGCACCTAAGCCTTTGTTAGTTGTATTGCCATGATCCAAGCGCGAACCGTCTGTAAAGCAAACTATTGGATTACTAGACGTATGATCGTTTAGATTATAACCAGCTTTGTTTGGTATAACAATGGAACACCCACAACTGGACAAAAGTTTTTTTGCACCGGTCTGAAGGCATGTTAATATATAATTTAGCATCATAATCACTGGGAAAATTAATACTGAACAGTGTATTAATACATTCCCATGATCATCCATATTACTGGCAACCGTCAACCAATACTCATTGCCGCTCCACATCTGTGGATAACTAGCTCCGGCAGAGAAGCGATGAGTCTTGAGCCACACGAAAGAGACGTCAACAGAATTCCCAGACGCAGCCACTCGAATACCGGGATCGTTCCCTGGTAATGAGGAGGACTCACCACGGAACGCTGAGGTCCCTTACCCTGGAAACAATTTATGTGGTAGAGATCATAAAGTCGAAGCATTCCATACTGAAGGCAACGAGATAAGAGTTTGTCGCATTCCTTGGCAGATCTAACCGCTATCTGATTCCACCCTAAGTCCACACTGAGACAGAAAAACTCGCAGTGCTAAATTTGGCATCGTATCACTGAGACCATTGACATCAGAACAAAACAGACCCAGTCGTTTGACTGCTAATCTATGATTAGTACACCCCATGACCGTTCCATAAGCCACAGCTCATTGATCAACATGACATAAAATGTCAACTGACGGCACACAAAGCAAAGCAGTGCATCAAGAACTGGTGCAATTCATGTGAATCCTTGAAGTGAGGATTTTAGTTTGGAGAAGTTCTTTGATAAGGAAAAACAACATCGATGTGCATTTTTAGAGAGGGAATTACTACTGGTGACCCTGACCATTAGTTCTTTTCGCTCACCGCTTCTCTTCATTAGCCAACTAGTTAACTGGGATTAACCTTTGAGGTAAAAGGACGTAAATGTGGGCTATAAGATGGATGGGACTCAAGCCGTCGCGCCGCGTTAAGGCTGACCATAGGATTTGCGGGGCCCAACAACTCTAAAGAAAGAATTTCGCCATACGGGTATTCGGTCAAATATAAACCTATACCTAAGGCGTAAGGCCATAATTTACGGTAGGTAAGAGATTATTTACATATTTGACAATCAATTTCAAAGAAAACTTTTAATTTTAGAAACAATGTGATTGTCAACTGTGGTATGAGTAGTTTGTACGTGCACATGTAACATATTTGTTAGAATATACAATAGTGCCATGACAGTACAGAATAAAGAACAACAAATATTTTCGCTGAGTCGGAGAGAAGGAATTGAACTTTCGCGAGCAAAAGTCGGCAAAGCAAACTAGACTGATTATATTTTGTTTGTATGTAAACAATAACTTGTTGTTAGCTGCAGAAATCACAGGAAATTGCCGATTCAGAATACTCCATTTTGAGCTATTTTAAAATGTAAACGCCTTATAGCAAAAGCAAAATTGTGCCAATTGCTCAAAAGAGTGTCTTTATATTTAATTTATATACAAATATTTGATCCGTTTATGCAAAAGCAATTATAACTTACATTAAAAACAGCAGGAAGTTTATCACCGTAATGCTGCTGTTGCAACTCGTTTGTTTGCTGTAATTGAAGCGCATAGCTGTGTTTGGATTCCTCATATTGTTGACATTTCAAATTCATTTGCGCTTTAGCCTAAAATTAAACTATCTTAATTTTTGGATTGACAAAAAGTAGTACGATCATATAAAAGTAATGTTTACAGATTAGTGCAAACGAGTACTATTTATACAATGATTTCCTTTTATTGCCACCATACGTTACACAGCATAAATTATAATTGCTAATAGCTAAGCACTGGAAGCTAGCTTTGTTATCGGAAACCGACTAGTATCCTTCAATATTTAAACTGAGATTGTTGAATTTTAGAACAATAATTCAAAAAAATAATATTCTATAAAAACAGGTCTTTAAAATAATGTAATATATATTGCAGTATTTTGATTTATAGTAAATATAACAACATAAAAAATTATTCTTTAAAGTATAAACATTGTCGGTGGTCGTGCTGCTCAACAGTAGCTTTATGGTATTGTATGCTAACTCATGAATGATAGTACAATACATATTCGTCATAATATAATACACGACGTCCACCTCATTCAGGTTGAAAGCATAAGCAGCAAACCTTCCTAGGACTATTTTTAAAAATAAATGGTATTTTAATAATGGAATAACCATTGATAAGCTCTTTAATTTGATGTCCACGGAGCGGGGACGAGAGGACTACATGATTTTCATGTTTCCGCACTTTAACGTTCCACCAGATTGGGCTCCCAGCACTCCAGGCATTTAAAGATGACATCAAAAATAAGTGTAATAACAAAAAGAGCACTACTGCTATTATCTCCACTAGTCATAACAAATCTTAAGTAAAATGAAACAATGCAGTTATAAGATCCCAAAGTTCAGTTATTGCAGGACATGCTTATTCTTTCAGCTAAGCTCGGGAGAATCTTCAATAGTATTTCTGGCTGTCCCAGGATGGAGCTGGGATAAGGCAAAGTTCTTATGTACTAATGTGGTTCCGTGGAGGCTTGAAATTCCCTCATGTGTAGAACAGCTGCTAAATGGACAGATTTGTCCAAAATTCTATTGGAGCAAAAAATTCTAAACCACATAAAATTTGTAATATTTACCTTAAGCCTGAATCACACACACACACACACACACTGGTATCGTTTTCTAGACGGTTTATTAGCCATTCGTACGCCTCAGAGTTTATTAAAACATTCAAATTTTTTAAATTAGAAGTCCCGCTTTAAATCCTCTCCCGAGCCTAAGCATAATTTCGGCTAATGCGTTTCCGCAGTATTTTCGCGAAAGTACTGTCCAGAACATTATTATAAACGCACATAATATAATGTTGTTGATGATGCTGAATAATATATAATTCTTTCCAACAGCTCCCGCGTCGACATTGCCTGGTAGTAACTAGTTCAAAAAATTTGGGCGTATTTTTATTTCAAACGACTGTTCTTCGACAACACAATCCAATAAAAGATTTTGGTTAGGCATAATAGTAGGACGTTTTAAGCCATATTTACCAGAACCAAAATTTCAGCAATTATGAGGCAAATTTACAAGATTATAAAGAAAAATAGGGGAGAATGGAAAAAAATTCTTGGTTTACGCCAATGCCCTGTCCTTCCTTCGTCGGAACCATCTAACTTTCCCTAAGCCGATGGATCTAGGAGACACATAATTTAGGCGCATATTCATCCACTATACAAACCTAAGACTAATAGCCTAACAAAAATTTACAAAAACTCGGACAAATACTTTACTTCGAAATAAACGAAATAATTTACTCCTTTGTTCGAAAAAAAGATAATTACTCAAAATGATTGTTTTAACATGTTACGAACAGAACATATTTCGATAGTATTCAAATAAACACGACGCGGAAACATATTTACTTTTAATTCCCAACTACGGTTGGTCTTTAGTGCACTAAATTCAATAAAAATACGTAATTTTGCAACCAAACCCACAGCTCTATGGCCGAGAAGGATAACTATTTTGCAGCAACGATAAAAAGCACAGGCACAGACCGGATGTTTCGCCAATCACTGGACATAATAATCTGAACACTCATTTCTTGAAGAGGAGAATGACTCAAACCAGTTTTAAGACTTGTAACACAGAGTATAATGACTGTCCCGTATATTGTACGATGTTAGGAAATGATCTATGATATAGTATGCACCTTATAGATGACTAGAAAAGTACACGGAATCTCCTTGCGCCATATCGGATAACTTATTGTATTATTTTTCCGCCTTTTACAACTTTTCGCTATGTCCATGCTGAAGGGCTCGGCGTCGACGATCCAAACAAAACATATTCTTCTCCTAATTTATATTTTATAGCGGTTAATATATTGTTGAGTTTATTATATCTAGCTAGGCGTTAAGATAAATGTAGTTCTTTTTACATTTGCTGTTAGCTTGTTTTTTACAACAGTTAGGTTTGCACGGTAGTTGCTAATTCGCTTAGTATAGAAGTAATGCGATAGGTAATTTAAGGCACCCGTAACCTTCGGCGACAGAGGCCGCGCACAGGAAACACACTTTCTTCTTTCAACAACTAGCGCGGAATACTACATCATGGCGTGCTTAAGTGATAAAGACCACTGCTCCACCTTAAATAGTGTATTCACCATTACGACGGCATATATGCTATATGCGGTGAAAAACATTTTGGCTACTGTAACTTTTAGGAAGAAAGTGAAATGCACGCAAAGCCGTTCCCCATATTTTAAGCCTAAGTTCGAGTCTTAGCCTAAGCTAAGGTCCTTATATGAGCCTTATACTGGGCCTAACCCTCGGTACCCCGTACTGACATGTTCTTATTTCTAACAATATAACGTCCGGCACCTAAAGGTAAAATGTTCTAAACTATCAGTATTTCATATTTGTTTGTTCTACTATACTGAAATGTTCAACAAGACTAACTAGACAAAAATCAGTTCATGAAAGTATTTAAAACTCATGAAGGAAATAGTAATCCTGTTTTGGCAGAATATAATCAACCCCAAACTACTCATTTCGACCAACGTGTCATAATTGAGCGATAATATGCTGTTTAAATTTTTGAATACGCTAACAATAAATTCACTGTGCGACGCATCGACATAACCTTTATATTAAAATCGGCTGAGTGATTTCGGCTCGCAAGCTCTTGGAATAGGCGCGGTCCAGTCCACTCCCTTTTCATAACCGCCAAAGGAAAACTGAGCCTTAGGGTTTGAGTCCGACAGTACATAGAGTGGAAAACCTTACTACTTATGTTTAAGTAAAATGACATGACCAATATAGTTTTGGTGTC
Source organism: Trileptium ribeirensis (assembly GCA_030248225.1). Lineage (NCBI taxonomy): Eukaryota > Metazoa > Nematoda > Enoplea > Enoplida > Thoracostomopsidae > Trileptium > Trileptium ribeirensis. The sequence goes on from JASANE010023370.1 coordinate 43,107, forward strand.
AGTTGTTTTGATTTGACCGAGATATATTTGGAGTTGGGCAAGAAAATGTGTAAATTTGAATCGCGTATTATTCCCGATTCTCTAAAACACAGCTTTACCAATAAATTGTGCGTCAGAGACAGTCTAAACACGCTGTTTGCCATACAAGGTGAACTGTATCAAATAGGCTTCATTTCGTTGCTTATCCTGTTTGATAAACACAAATAACTTAAACACTTTTGATTTTTGTTGCAAATTGTTCACAGCAGAGAAGTAATTTTAAAAAGTACCATGATAAACCGAAAGGATAAGTGCAGTGTTGTTTATTGTACCTTTTCAACTTCATTTCTGGACAAGTCCATGTCTTGATCGGCTTTAACAAACTTCGTCGTGGCAGTTTCAGACTCTTTCCACGCTTTAAAATAATCACGTTTTGCCTAAAAGATTTATGGTTAATGCCAAATTTAAAGACAGAATCCGAAGTAAAAACACAGGTGAGAGTTTTAAGAACAAATTCATTATGATTGTCGAAATACTGATGAAACATGTAATTAATCATGGCTCGCAAAATATGTTACTTACGTTGAAGTGAATTATTATTCGATGTAAACGAAGCATGTCTGCGAGCAGCATTATAAGTGGGACTACATAAAGCACTTTTTCGCATTGTCTCACATTCCTAGACGAGCTGGATACTGTTGTACAGCTTCAGGACAGCAAGCTGACAATGTCACATTAGTGCTACACGACCAGGTACAGATCCTAGAGAATGAAACCGAGATGTAGTAAAATAGGTGACTTCTCAAAACAGAGGAGACTCCCACAGGTATCTCAATCTCCCCTTTGGTTACCTAAAGTTCATGCCTCCAGGCCCATTCCTATGCGACTAAAATTCCTGAATATTTGTCTGCTGAGCTAAGAAACTGCGAATATTTTTGTTCTAAAAATATACTAATTTTTCCCAATTTAGGCTAAAACCCCCTAAATTTTCCCTAAGGAGATAAAAATTATTAAAATTCCGCTTTATAAGATACACATTACGGAGGTTGGCCGTAATTAACATATTTTTGACATTTTCTAACAGTTGGCTACTTTATGCTCCCCAAATTCTGGTAGTTTGGAGAAGCAAGAATACTATGCGTGAACCAACTAGTAACATAATTCTGCTGACCTCGCCATTATTGGGGTGGGATCTCCCACTCGAAAATCCTACATGATTGCTCCAACCACATTCCTAAAACTCCTGCATGTTGGATCTCCACAACACACAAAAACCAAAGTAAGGGGTGGGCATGTACACTATTATTGTTTCGAATTAATTCAACAAACTGTTAGAACCCTTAATATTACCGTCGCTGCTAACTACACACAGGAAAAACATGTCAAAGAAAGTGCAGAAAGTTGAAATCACCAACTTTCAATATTCAAAGCCAAGAATGAATCGCCTCTTTAAATGTCAGCAATGTGGTACTTTTTGTATTTCACATTCGTCGCGAACAGTACATATATGTAAAAGCATTCATCGGCCCTGCTCAATCAGACATGAAGACCACCCGAGTCGACTATGAAATCAAAAAGGCTGTTTGCTGCGACAGAGGACAGTCGTTGGGCTGAACGTATCAACTGCCCGATAAACAAGAATTATCTGTTTCGCGACGTAATTTCTGTCAATTTCGCCATTTAAATTCGTCAGATTCTTTCCAAAAATAACGAACAATTATTTTAGTCTTAGGTACGTTCCAATTGCACTTTATGAACGTAATGAAATCGGTTATCGCATTCAAGTTAAGGATTCCTAACATAACGTTGGTGTTACCAACGAACGGAGGCTATAAGCAATTATGCGTTATACATGTGCACAATGTCCGCCTGAACCAGACCTACCGAGAGCAGCAAGCATAGTTATCGCGTTGGTAATTAATGCAACACAATTTCCGACTGTACACATGGCCGGCTACTATCCAACCGTCAGAACACAGAATTTGTTGAAAGTAGAAAACCGATATTACCGTTTTTTAAATACATCGAAGAAGCGAGACGCAAAATGTAAAATAAAAAGACATATCAACTTTAAAACCACGGTTGAAGCAACTACGAGTGTCAGTAAATTGCTGAAAGTGTTGGTGAGAGATCGATCGTTGACATTTCTAGTTGGTAACCAATTGATATATAGTACCCAACATGGCTTCTTGCCAAAAAAATTAACCACCACACAATTATTAGCGTACCTAAATTTTGTCACAAAGTGTGTCGATGACGGGGACTGGGTGGATACTGTTTATGTCGACTTTTCTAAGACCTTTGATTCAGTACATCACCAAGCGTTGTTAATAAAGCTTGAAATGTATGGTGTAACGGGTAACTTATTGGCTTGGTTCCGCAGTTATCTATCTGGTCGGCGGCAGCAGGTTACTGTCAATGGTGTTTCGTAGGGTTGGTCTGATGTTACCAGTGGGCGCCAACAAGGATCTGTTTTGGGACCACTGCTTTTTCTGGTGTTCGTTAACGACATTGATGAGTATGTATCGGGTTCTCTCTTCAAGTTTGCAGACGACGTGGAACTCACCAGACGAATCCTTAAAGCATATGCCGATTGTGGATTTGATAACTTCCAGAATGATTTAGACGGTTTGGCACGCTTTTGTTTTGAATGGTCCTTATCAGTAAACAATAGTAAATGTCATGTTATGCACCATGGACATGATAATCCTGAGGTTGCGTATTCCTTAATAGACAATTTACTATCGCCAACTGATAAAGAGAAAGCTTTAGGAGTCGTATTTTGTAGTAGCCTGAAATTCTCAGAACACTGTAGCCTTGTTGCCAATAGAGGGTTCCGTGTGATTCATATTCTCCGGCGCACAACACTGAGATGGACAAAGATAGTTTGGTTAAACCTGTATCGGTCCCTCGTCAGGCCTCACGTAGAATATGCAGTAAATGTGTGGAGTCCCTGTATTGACCGGGATGTTGTTATGATTGAGAGGGTTCAGAGGATCGCTACAAAACTGATGCCGGTCATTGCAGAATGGGATTATGCAGATGGATTGAAATTTTTCGGCATTCAATCTTTAACCGCTCGTCGTATTCGAAATGACTTGCTGCTCGCCTATAAAATGCTCAATGGCAAGGTTGATCTAAAACTCTCTTTTCAAAGGATATCACGTAACCCGTGGTCATGATTTCAAATTGGAAACAACTAACATACCCAGACTGGAACTGCGCCGTCACTTCTTCAGTTTTCGCGTGGTTAGGGTGTGGAATTCACTCCCTCCAGATGTGGTCCACGCCCCTAGTTTGTCGTCTTTCGAGGAAAGGCTGCACAAATGCAATATATTGCCGCTCTAATCCGATTGTTGTGTCTATTTCATATTACATCTGGCCTTGCATATACAAGGCTGAATCTTCCTCCAATCATCACGGCTGAAAGAAATGACGACACTCGATTTGTCTTTCGACTCGATTCAATTCAAATATTTTCAGTCGTGCGGAGGACGAAGGTGACTATAAGGTGACTATAACTACTATGTATACCTAGCAACGAAATGTCATGTTTTGGCTTGCTATTTGCAATATTCGTTCAGCAATAATATTCGCAAAATACAAGAACAACTATAAATATGCAGCATGAATAATGCACAATTCCCAATAATACAATATTTACGTACGCCGATACACTATGCATTGGAGGCGCACCTCACATATAGGCTGGCTTAGATGGATGTATGTGGTGGAACTATAATATAAAAATGGTTCGTTACTTTACCCCGTTTTTCACGAAATCCAGACACCGTATTTAACGAAATTTTAAATACAACTTTCCATAGGTTACTATTTCCTTGTGATCACGGAGCGACAGAACATTCTTTTGAACCAGTATATGATTAAAGCAATTGTTATCAGCAGCATAGTGACTGAGGTTAGTTGTTGTTATGAGCGATTACAGCACGACAGCTGGTTGTTTAACATTACCACACCAAACTTCACATGTCAAATTTTGATGTCGTTCACTGTTTTATTCTTTTATATATAGCGAAGTATACGGCGCCTCTTAAATAATTACAGCTACATTTATTGTTGCAGGAAAATAAGTTTACAAAAACCTTACGATTATGGTGCATTATAATTATGCTATACAATTATATATAATGCTGTAAATAGTACGTTTATGTTTAACCAATAACTAAACGTAAGATATTTTATAGGACATTTATTAGTTCTCTAGCCATTAAAATCAGTGTCAGTTCTCTTGTGACTTATCGGTAATACCGACATATGGTTTATACGTAAGCTGCAGTGTATGCTAGGTTTTTGCTTTGTACGCCCGATAAAAATTGTTTCTATGCTGACTACGTTGACGTTGCCATTCATCCCAGCTAGGATGGCGTTGTTGACGTTCAATATACTCTCAGCAGCGCTGTTACTCGCAAAATTACAACTATTGGGCCTGTCATGCTGACTATGTTGTCGTCGCCGTTCGTCCCACTGACGATGGCGCTGTTGACGCTCCATATACTCTCGGCTATGTTGTTACTAGCAAAATTCCAACCGCTGGGCATGTCATATCGCTGTTGCTCCTCTATATTTCCACCTTGTTGTTCATGGCTGGCCGCTGACGTCGAACTATATTGTTGTTCCGACCATCGCTTTACACTCTGCGCACAATAATACTGTGTAGTCTTCTCGGTATAGAATACCGATATTACTGTTTACGGTGATCCAAGAATGTACGCGAACAAACAAAACGCAAGATGTAATCTAAACCGAATAACTTGAAAACCACGGCTAAAGCAACCATTATACTAACCATTTATATGCCTAGCAACGAAATGTCATGTCATGGCTTGAAATTTGGAATTATTGGTTCAGCAATAATCTTCGCATAATCGAAGAACAACTTTAAACATAAAACGCGAATTAGCTATAAAATATTATTTACGTAGGCCGATATAGTTTGCATTTGAGCTAGCACCTCATGCATAAGCTGGCGGAGACACCTGTATGTGACGGAACTGTAAATATAAAAATGGCTCGTTACACTAACAACCATAAATTTAAAATTAGGGTTTTGTGTCTTTTGCTGCCACGTAACTTAATACTGCTAAAAACGTGTGAAAAAACACGTGAGCTGCGAAATCTTGAATCACATAATTTTCTCAGATTTTTATGTTTCAATTCATTGACAAATAAAACAAGCTTATTTATAGAGCAAGTTTCCATACTTACAAAGAAGAGTACACAGCAGCAACTTGGAAAATGTGGTATAATCTTCAACATATTGGTATAAAACTTAGTTTGTATCTGTTATATATCTTGTCACTGTACTGAGACAGAAATATAATTTGACAGTTCAGTGACACCACTGAGATAAAAATTGTGATATGAATATGCTACCTGATTAAAAGCTACAATGCCGTTGTCCATATGGTTCTGTAATATCCGAACTTCATCCAAATGCTGAAACAAAATTCAAATATAATATTTTCCGAGTAGGTTGCTCAGTGTAAAAATTGTTCTAAATGAGTGACAACAACCATGACAATAAATATAAAAAAATCATCTCCCAAACATGTTTTAAAACTTTCTGAAATCCAATTTACCGAATGCGACACAGTAGTATAACTTACCAGCATACACACATTCCTGTCTTTATTCCGATACAGAAATACACCACCACACTTGAAATGAAAGTTCCCGCTGAATACAGCAGAGGAGTGTCCATCTCCGTTTTCTCAAATATTTCGGCTCGTACGATTCCAGAGTGATAACTGCAGCTATAAATAGCGTCTAAGCAATAAGTCATTTTCGCATGTATGCTACTTAGTTTACCAACGTCGGAGAAACACAATTGCGTGATTCCAGCCCATATTAATACCCGAACTTACGGTCGAAAATCCTGATCTCCAACTCGGCCTACCACTACAACCGATATACCTGTTTCGGCCAAATCTTATCATGATCAATTCCTTATCATTAAATGCTTTCGACCCTAACTGCAATAAATACATAAAATTTTCTATGATGTTCTGTACGCAGACTACTATAAATGTCGGAGTTCCTTCTTGAACACAGAAAAAATTTTGCATTTTTTATTAAATTGGTAGTTAAAAATTTCGATATATGTACAGTGATACATCTGAACAACGTTCACAGTTTACAATTTAGCAAAAACTGCAAAGTACTGTCGAATTGTGATCAAAATTTAACCCGAATCTTAATTAAGTGTAATAAATTGTAGCTATATCGTCAGCACTGTTCCTGCTGTCATACAACTTGCACATGTGAAAAGTCATACCATTTTCCGCTGTTCTTTAATATCTTTCACAGTTGACACAATGCTCGCTATAGCGATTTCTTTAAGACTCTCTGCTATCACTTCGTGTTGACCAGCAATATCCGTGAGTTCGTTAATCATGCCAAGAAACGAAATCCCATAAGTAAACCTAAAACACACAACTACAGATCCAAGGTTTTTAGGCCTACAGGTGGGTCTGGACCCAAATGTATTTACATGGACCCCAAAAAAATTTTTTCTAACCCAGGGCAGTTTCAGCTTTGGAAACATAGGGTTTGCTAATAAATTTTATTAGGTTTGCGTTTGCTTTGATCAGACGTAATAAGAAATCTCTTTATAACATAAATATCAACGTACGTAATAAGCACATCAATACACTCTAAAAAGATATGCAAAATATAGTTAGCGTGCCGGAACTATACAAACCACAGAGATTTTATACATCTGTCAAAGGCGTACATGAATTGGTCCAATCTTTTGCAGTTGAAGGTGGTGTAAATTTTGTCTGGCTATGCAATTTCGTTTCTTTATTATATGAAAATTCTTGACATTTTCAAGCCAAAAGTTATAAATCCGGACGCAGAGTTTCAGGTCTGGACCCATAAGAAATTTGCTGGTCCCAAGCTGGATCCAGGATCCGTTTTGAAAAAAAATACCTTGTACACACCACAATCTCGTCATATGAAACTTAGACTTCTGCTTATTGGAAGTGAATTATAGGTCATATATTTTTTACATCTTAAACACGTATTCTTTAGTTATCGTATACTGAATAAAACCGTTATCCCTGAAGGACGCTGCCTGACTAAAATGCTAAAACCGTAAGATTTTACAATTGAATTTAGATGTATGTAGAGGTTTTGAAGTATATATCTATAGGATTTCGGGTCGCCGAATACTACACCAGCAATTTATTTTCGTGGCATAAAACTAAAGTTAAAAAGTGCTATGGGTCAAAACCGGTAAATATATTTGAAGTATGATAAATTTCAAAAGTTTCCGACTTTTGGTCAGTAAAAGAAATTCTGGACCGTTACGCTGTAGATTAGCCCTGACCACAATGTAATGCGCAACATTACTGAACCCTAAGGTTAAGTGTGCTATAGAGATTACAACAAAATCGGTAGTACTCTGCTAAATTTAAGGTCTGCAGTGTAAGTGTAACTTAGATTAGATACACATAGTGTGCTGATGTTGTCATTTCCGCTACAGAATGGAATCAAAATTGGGTTTTGATTGGGCCCACAGAACTAAACAAAGCGAAAACGGCAATACCTCGGGAATCGCTCCTGCTATAAGAGTGTTATCATTTAATGCAGGATGTCATCCACTTATATATCTGCACATATAGAGAAGCTATTTTCATCATTTGTGATGCACGGTTGCCTACAGCGGGTTTTAATGGGCTCAAGATACACGAAAACGACAATATTTCCGCAACCGGGCTAGCTATATGGATGTTCTCGGTCTCATTTTGTACAGCAATTCATACCCCAGGTAGTCGCACACTCTGAGTCCCTTAATATTCACTAGGCAGGGTACATCTCCGCAACACTTAAAACAACAAGACTGATATTCTGTGTAAGTTGACGCTCAATATAGCTATGCACGTTTCTCTAATTTACATGCTCAACACGCAGAATTCAAAACCTTGCCGATAAGACAAGATACTAGTAATAGACAAGATACTAGTAATAGCATGGGCCAGTTTGAGTTGTGTGATAGCAGCATATTAACCAACACGAACCGCGATTGTTATTTCATGCTTTTTTAGAAAACGGGTAATAATATTTAAATATAGTTACTTTGTTGCACTATTAGGTCATTTGTCTTTTTCTGTCAAACATATTTCCGCATAGTGCTACGTTATAATACCTAAGATTTGAATGATTTATTAGGAAATGCAAATCAGTCATTATATTTTAGTGTTTAACTGATCAAACCAATTTTTATACTAGCAAATCTATTTTGTAACTTCCTCATATAAATACGTGCGGTGCAATTCAAGAAAACAAAAACGTTCACATATACCTACAGTGATTAAAAAAATTACATAACCAGTCACTAACTGGAAATCCGAATCATCCTTCTTTTTCGGATGGAATTTGCGGCAAAGTGCTCTGAAATCAAAATTTTTTTGCATTTTTTCAAGCACACAAAAGTTTATGTTTATGTTTACCACATATGACATCGCATATTTTGTAAAAATTAGGGTCTTCCTTCTATCAAAACCTTTTGGTATTATTTCGAACAAGATTTTTAACCGACCTTCTGTGGGCAAAATGCCCCCTGGCTTTGAAATAGGCACACCGTTTCATGCCCCCTGGCAAAATTTTTTAAGATAATTGAGGGCCCACTTAAAACCCTGAAATTCAAAAATATCAGTCTGGTATATAAACAACCAATTCATCACACTTAACGTACCCCAGTACCTATAGAAAAACCATTTTTAATGCTCTGCATGTAATACATGACCAGACAACTCTAGACAGACCATAATTCTGGAAATTGTGATTGTAACAGTAAACCCTTGAAAAGGTACAGCTGGTTAAGCAGGACTTTAGATTATAATACCACTGAATCCACTGTGATTTATAACCTTAAGCATACTTATCTGAAGTCACAAATCAGGCCATGCTTTGAAAAATCGATATTTCTGGTAAAAGCACAAAGAACCGTATTTGGGCCCACAAAAACGCACAAGACCTAACACAAAAAAGTGCAATTTTTTTTTCAAAAAATTGAGCAAAAAAGATCTCAACGAGCTGATTCCGGAAGGTGGTCTATGTTTTTCGAAGCAAAACCTCTGTCGCGATATATGGGCTACGAAACACAAGTACTCGCATGGCTAAATTTGGCAAACATTTAAAAACCAGTTTTGGTCATAATAGGGAAGAATGTCCTTTACGGGCATGGAAAAAGAAACCCTCAGTTAAAAATGTAAGTGGAAGAGCCAAAATCGTAGCTAGGGCTTCAAACAGGCGTTGACAGCGAAATTTGGGAATTTTGGAGTGAATTAGCGTATTTTGGGGAGCTGAAAGTGCCAAAAGCGTAGTTAGGCTGTCCAAAAATAAACTTTAACATTCCCACATCTAGTATATATCTATCACACAAATAGCAAATTGCCCAGCCAAAATTAATTTATGGGCTCGAAACAGAAGGCGACAACGCAATTTATTCATTTTGGTAGTAAATTAGGGAAATTTGGAGGAGCTAAAACAGCCAAAATTATTGTTACGCTGTCCAAAAATAAGCTTGACTTTCCTCGACGTAGTATCTGTCACCCAAACACCAATTTGCCCAGCCAAAATTAATTTAAGGGTCTCAAACACGGTTTAAAAAAGACCTTCCTCGGCCTAGTTAGTGTCTGTCACCCAAACAACATTTTACCCGGCCAAAATTTTGCCATTTTGAGAGTACATTAAGGTATTTTGGTGGAGCAGAAAAAGCCAAAATCATAGTTACTGTCTAAAAAATAAACCTTACCTTGCCCGACTCAAAATCTAACCTAGAACCTAAAATTCAAACATTGCATAAGATGAAAATTTGGGGTTCAGGCACGCCATTAGATCGAAAAATAGGTTTTTTGACCATTAAAATAGCTTATCCTCGGCGAATTCTTAACCTAGGTATATAAAGGTAGGTATATCGTATTTAAGCTAGGTAGGTATATGGTATTTAAGCTATATAGGTATATGAATTTATACAAAATATGTCGAGAAAGTAAGGTTCCTCAGCTTACTATTTCGATTTTTTGGACACTGGATATTTCTTGACGATATTTCAATTTTCATTCAAGATACAAAGATTCAACCAATGTGTGACCAACTCAACAACTACGTGCCAAAAGTTACGCAGTTTCTCTAGTCAATAGGCCTTATGGTATCGGTCGAACAATCTTCAGTTACACCATAAACCAAAAACCATCATCCACCCTAAAGTCCTCTGGTAAAGAAGCCGAAACTTCTGGAAGTGACAAATGACACCATGCACACATTCGCAGACAATTGCAAGCAGACTGCGACTGAAATGAAGCAGTGCAATGGTGTGCTGAAAGCTCTAGCAGGAACTACATGGGGTCACCAGAAGGAGACCCTGAAAATGACTTATATGTAAAGCAGTCGGTCGATCTGTTGGTGCAATGTCATGCTGGTTCAAGCATTCCACAAAACCGCTACCTCTAAGATAAATGAAGTCCAGCCTGACCTCAATGATGCCTACAGTCGTGCATTTAACTTATAATGGTGTGGTCGACCAACAGCAGTACAAAGAAAGCTTGAAACGCTAACACATTGACGAAGTAAACATAGTCCTCGCCAACTACAAACAGATAGTTCCGCCAACGACCTCCACCAGAAATCCATAAACATGAGCAGTCTCTGAGCAGTTTGATGCGTTGCACCCTTAACAACACCGTTCGGGAGACAACCGCATCCTCAACAGCTACCTTCCCGGATCGATACGAACATTCCAAACCTAATTATGTCCTGTTTCTCTCCACTGTGTCGAATCACAGGACACGCACCACCTGCTCAACTGCCCGTCGGCCCCCGCAGCTCTCAACCGGGAAGACCTTTGGTTAAAGCCTGTAGGTCGTTGAATTCATCAATGCCAATCACAACGTTCAAAAATGGCAATAGTGACTATAAATAATAGTTTTGAACCTTAACCCCAAAATCGAGTTATGGTCTCAAAACCAGTCAAAAATCTTATTTTTTTTGTTCCAAAAACACTACCATTGTAGCGATGCTACTGCACCAATTTCATAACTTAACCCAGATAGAGCCACCAGGCCAGGTCAAAATAATGACCAACGCATGTACAAATGAAATGACGAAGACATTTTTTGATATCTCACCGCATTATCGAGTTATGCTTCGAAATGTAAACAATTTTGGCAATCAACGCATATATACTTTGTACATCATGTGTAACACAGAGGTTATTTTTGGTCAAATTCTGTGGTACCGCTACAAAACTAATCCCTGGTCGCGGTCGCATATCGCCAACTTTTTTGAAATTTTCTCGGAGTGAAAAGATCTAATTAATAGGCACGGTAATAACCCTGTATTGATCGCACAGTTTTCAGGGACATCGAAAGACCAAAATCGAAAAATGTTTAGTGTGTACACGCACATCCATAAATATATAGAAAAAATAAAAAACATACCGAACGGGACCCACCGGAAACCTATCACTAAACCGGTAGGTTCGACTGGAAAAACCATGAAAAAGACGGAATTCCCCGTAATCTGTGGAAGAAACATCACTATACATTATAGTTTCTCTTCGTTTCACTCACAAATCTCTTGTCATAAGAGTTGTAGTTTCTCTGCCAGAAACCTCGATTATTAAGCGAGTCAAAACATTGGTATATAATAAATACTATTGCCTATATTTGTACAATTTTATTATATTATGAAATGATACAGAAAGTATATTACACAAAATTATGCACTTGCTACCGGCCGGTTCTAGTCTAGTTCCACAAAAACTTGAAGTGCACACACTACTTTCGACAAGTTATAAAAATTTACATTAGTACTTCTTCAAGACACTACAGGGAACTAAATTGGTTTGTGCCACAAAAATATTAACGATATTGTCAGTGAAGAAACCCAGTACTGTGTAATTTAGATTAGGGATGTACCGGGGCTTAGCCCCGGCCCCGGGCCACAAATTTAGCCCCAGGCCGAGGCAACGTCGAAGCCCCGGCCCCGGTAGAGGTAAAATTTAGGTGCCGGGGCTACTCTTTCAGAAAAAATATTTTTGATACCAAATTGGTAGACCAGATAGACAGTCTGGAGTTTTAGCTGAAAATATAGTGCTTGCTACTAGAACAGTGCAAATTCCACAACACCTTCCTGAAACTGTGAACTTTAGCTCGCAACGTACAGTTTATTAAACTGATAAACTAAAATGTTGAAACGATTTGTGTTGAGTTTTCGATATTTCAACAAGATTATTTCGTATACGGACAAACTTCGGATATGGTTTTTTAAGAAAAATAATTAAACAATGATTTGTTTTTGGTATATTCGCACACATGCTGACGATGCATACATGCCAGTGGGTTAGAACGCCCCACCGCGAGGGGGTAACCCCTGGTAGCCGGCGAAATTTTTATAGAGGGATACGGTAGTGAGGGCCTTCTTTTCGTCACCGGCGTCAAATTTTCGTCTTTGAGCTCACCTCACTCTGCCGGGGTGGGGGTCAAAGTTCCCAGGGGGTTTTACTCCCTCCCACCCCCCCCCCCCCCGACGGGATGTATGTAGATATGCTCTGTATGCGCTGGAAAATTAACACATAGTACTTTTCGGCCAGCCGCGGTCCTGGCCCCGGCTGGGGCAAGCTTAGCGCTTAGCCCCGGGTCCGGCCCCGGTAAAATTCTTTCACCGGTACAACAGTAATTTAGATATATACAAACGTACTAATACCTAGGCAAACACAAATACAAACTACGGACCTGAGGTTCTTAGCATAATCCAGCTCGACGTGACATCTTTCCCTGAGAAATTCGCCAAAACGCTCCAAAAACTGAATACCTCGCAAAGTGTGAGCACTGATGTTATGGCACTGGTCCTGAAACACAAAAGTGCGATGGTTACAGATTATTAGCAATTAAACATGAAACCCTAACGTTCGCGACCTTTATATGTAATTACGATTACAACTGATACCTAACTAGCAACTATATAAACGGCAATCGTAGAGAGACTCCCTTATATGAAATTGGTCCCAAACCGGAATATAAAAATAAATAAACCTGTAGTTACTGGTCCAATAACCGTAATGTCAACACATTTTTCCAATTTTAGTTACGAAATAGGTTTACAACTAGCTAGCATCTCCAAAGTGGGAGCTGGAATTTTTAGCGCACTCTAGCAAAAAAGTGTGCCGCTCAGTTGCCCTACCTGACAAAATGCTTTCCGGCAAAAATTTTGTTTTCCGGTGGTAAAAGAACACCGAATTGACATATAAATTGACAAAAAAATTTTTTTACAAAAATTCCTTCTGAAGTTAAAAATTTCATTAATTTTAAGTAAAAAATCGGTGAAAATGTTGTTTTTAAACTCAATAAAGATATTTTTGCAGCATATCCGAGGTTATTTGTTTAGCAATTTAAGCGTTTTTCGTTGAAAAATATCGCATTTTGAAAATGTTTGTATTTCGACCAGCCTAGTCCCTAGTACAAACCCCCTGACAAAATTCTTAAACCCCATTATAAGCCATCTCAGCCCAGTGCAAATTCACGCAACCTACTAATCACAGCTACATAGAGGCTGATGACCTGCTGCACAAAGAGAGCTCAGTATTACCAATATACCCCTAGCGCTTGATACCATATGTTTTCATGCCTCTTGGACCTCAGTGCCCATTCAAAAACCACCAATTTTGACCCAACCTTGCAGCGCAAACGACAGTAGCAGCACAACATGTACAGTGTCACTGGCTTCTCCATTCCCTGAAATAACCTAGGGAGCACAGCAAGGGGGACTGCTTCGGAATTTGGGGCGCTAGACTTTGCCCGGGGGCATGAACCGTGGGCCCGTGGTTTGAACCGAAGGCCGAAATTTAAAATTTTTTTAATAATTTTCTACAAAGAATACTAAAATTTTTAATACATGGCGCTAGAAACGGTGCAAAAACGTCTTTGTTAAGGTTACAACCAACTTCTTTTCTGAAATAAAATTTTTTAATTTCAGAAAGACATTTTTGTAAAAAAATTTTGTCAAATGTTTGTGTCAACTGCGCGTGTTATTACCGATGGGAAGCCAAAATTTCTGAAGAGCGGTGAAATTTTGCTAGGGAGAACCAACCAGGGGGGGGCAGTTTTGCCAGCTGCGCCTAACACCCCGCACTTTGGAGAAGCTAGCTATATTCTCAGCGGATTAATTGTTGTACAAAACGAGACTAAGATAAGATCACAAACTAAGGCCCCAAGGAACCATTTTAGACTCTTTCAGGCCCAAATCATACAGCTCAAGTGAGTTGTGTAGGAAACATTTCGAGGTTTTAGGATGCGTTTTAGAGTCTTATTTGCTCAACAAAACCAGTCTAATTTAATTTAGATTTCTACTTTGGTTGTCAAGATACGAATAAATATCGAGATCTTTTCGGACCACCGCTAACCGAACCCAGCAACTTTGTCTCACCTTTTTTCGGACGAAAAAGATCGGAATGGAGCTTCGCGTCAAATTAAGGGCACAAATGGAGCTTTCAAGCTTTTAAGCTATGGCTGGAATTAGTCTGTCCAGCCAAAGTTCAGCTATGCGTGTTATCCAACAAACCCAGTAACGGACATCGTCAAATCTCCACACTGTACCCGTAGAATTTTTCGTTTCACTCATTACACTTTGATTTCAAATATATGAATCTACTGCCAAGTACAACAAGTCGGGCGAGCGAATAATCCACGCTGCCCATGCAACGTCACACAACATCGCAATGGCATCGAATAGTCATGAAGAAATGCAATCCGTGCTCAAACGAATAATTGCATCCAGCAAACGAGTCGGCCCGGTAATTAACAGCGAAACAAAAACTCGTGTCATGCTGTGCCTAGAAAACGTGGATTTAATCCACCTACGCAGAGCATTTACTGCTATCGGTGAGCCAGCGAGATACGCTGTGTTATTATCAAAGACATGCCTGCTTTCAGTGGTTTAAAATCACTCTGGCAAACCAGCGAAGTGACACAGTCTACGACACTACGCCATTATAATGTCGCCGTCTGGCCTAGTGTATTAGTATGCGCTAGCGGAACATGGCCAGTTAGAGTTGACGATCTGCACAGGCTCAACTTGTTTCAAAACTATACCCAACCTAAAGTGCGCTGTGTGTCAAAGGTTGACCAATCAATAGCTTTCACAGCCAGAGAACGCAACGACACTCAACCACCAGCTATAACAGGAAATAATGCGACTATTGGGACATACGCTACTTCGATGCAGGCCCTATGCCAAGATGCAGCTCTGCTGTAACATGGAAGCCACGTGAAGCCTCCTACATACATACGCTGAAGAAAAGAAATACTTCAGATCATCGCTGATGCTGCTGCACATAGAATTTCATTGCGAAATATACTGTAAATGGAGGCTTCCCATTTATAAATATATCAAAATCTACGATCACAAAAGTAAAAAATAATTAAAGTGAAGATTTCTACAAACGAATGAAAGTAATCGAAAACACCAAAAACTAGTCAGCAGAAAAAACAAAAGGAATACAACTATGAAATCCGAAAACGAAGGATACGTATGTAACTAGATCACTCCTTATTTGACTGTACGCCTTGCAACGAATATTTCAAATCGGTTCAATTGAAACCATTAAGAAAGTTTTTAAACCGAATGAAAAATGATTTGAATTCAAAATGGTTGCACTCAGACTCGAACTTGCGCGTAATAATCACATGTTTACCAATCCATCATACTACTCACTATCCGGAAATGTGAATAACAAAATTATAACACTGTTATATATAGCGATGAAATTTGTACAAATAAATAAGACGAAACTTTGTTTGAGCAGAGTATCGCTGCAAAAGAATGCAGTCTCGTTGGTAGTAATATGATTAACACCAACATACCCATAATTCCGCTCCCCAGCTCATGTCAGATCACGTTGTGAAAACATCAACTGTTATCCTTTTAAATTTATAATACGCGGTGAACATTTATCTACGATAAAACTAAAATATTTCATAATATATGTACAGAATAAGTACACATCCTGTTTGACGCTTTCTAGCAATCTGTCCTATGCCATCTTATCCTTAAATAACTTTTAACTTTACCCGTGATCATATAAAAGTCATCGCAGCAGTAACTGATGCTTCGTACGGACCGTTGGGTTCATATAATTTTTGGGTCATATACATGTTCAACCTGAAGCTGTTATATAGTGATGTATGTTTCTATAGTTCTGCAGGTTAATGTCTGTGAACCTACATCGTGTCGATTTTGACATAATTGAGTGTTTTTGCATCAATTGAAGAATCGTGAAATACTTTTTTATAATTTGTTGTACAATTGTTTTCTTCTTTTCGACCGTTGAGTTGTATCTAATAACAGAAACCTAAGTTATATTAAAACAGCGATTACTAAAAACAAAGAATGTGGCGTAATAGACTTAAACCACCTGGCTCCTACAAGCATCATTTAAATATAGCTGAAGTTAAACCTTACTCTGCATTCTTTGCGTTTGCGTGGCAAAATTTACGTGAAAAGTAATTTGCCGTCTTTTGTCCACCGATGGTGGGCTAAACAGTGGCTCGAATAGCATGTGCCAGATTTTCAAAAATCATTTGTGAAAGAACATTTACCCAAGATGATGGCACTTCGCCTGATGGGAATCTCGACTATCATGTAAACTCTATCCAAATTTTTGATACCTCACTCGACGAAGCTGACAACATATTAGTCGGCATGCTAATTGTGCCTGATGTGTACCTGAGTCCGTCCAGGTACAGAGAAATGTTGAGTTGATTATTCTGATTCCCTTGTGTTTGTGCTCTGTACCATATCGAGGACGAAATCTTCAGCCTCGTTTGCCGAGGCCAGATATAATTGCATACTCATATATTTTGTTTCGTACATTGCTGAACAATTCTGAGACCCCAAATCATTGGAAGCAAGCTAATGCCGCGCCTGTTTTCAAAAAGTGTGATCGTACCGCTGCTGTGAATTATGACCCTATTTCACTTACCAGTGCGGTTTGCAATGCGTTTGAAAATATTAATGCTCATATATTGAACCTTTTAAATCATGGAAACACACTGTTAACAATACATCATGGGTTCGTAAAGGGTAGATAGACCTGTGCTCAGTTACTTGAAATGTTAGATGACTTTACTACATTATTGGAAAAAGGCATATCAACCTGCCGATATACGTAACTTCTATCGATTTCGCAGAAGCATTTGATTGCGTAAGACACTGGAATTCATGGAAAAAGTTGGGCTTGGCTTTAAAAATTATTGACACATCGTGTCCAAAGGGTAAAAGTTATAAATTCGTTCTTGGATTTTTTCGTAGCTAGCTTAGGTAGCTTGCTAGCTTCCTCCAGGTATAGTTCAAGGACGTCTCCTGTTTGCTGATGACGTTAGGTTGTATATGCATGCTCGTTCAGTGAACGATGCATTGCTTCTGCAAAGTGACATATTTGCATTTGAAATTTGGGCAACCAATTGGCAATTACCCACAAGCTGCTGATAAATGTCAGCTGCTCAAAATAACTGAATTTCAGCACCACGTCTATTATATTATTAATGCCCGCTCTTTGAAGGAGAGTGGGGTAGTTAGGGTTCTATGTGTTATAAGTAATTAGGTGTTACGTTAAACATACGTCTATAGCATATATGTTACTATGCTGAGTAATAAATATGCTATAGAGATATTTTTACGTACAGACGAACATGTACCAATAAAGGTGGCCATCGAACTTGATCATTGATAGATATATGGTTGAGTGTTTCTAGCGTTATTTTACGCAGCGGATATTTCACCGTATAGGCCTCCCATGCACGACTTATTTCAATATGCTTTGGCGTTTCAACCTCAACCCGCTTGAAACTCGTAGACTGACTGACTGAAACTCGTTTTCCTACGGTCATGGCAGGGAATAAACAGATCCGGTACCATCAACCGGAGCCGTCCGTTTAAACTGGACCCGGAACTGGTCGTAGAAACTTATTGAATTCGGACATGGTGAAGCGCTAGCTCCGGAATCGAAGAATTCTCACTAGACCACACTATGGTGAAAAAAATTGGCGTCCATTTATTTTTTTCTGTGTAAATAGGACTATGAAAACTACAATAAGTACTCTAGATGTGCCTTTTGGAGGTTTTATTCTGATTTGATCCACCCACGTCCCACCATAGGGGGTCAAAAGGGGTACCTGAGGGCATATGGCTAAAATGCGCCATTTTTGGGTCATTCTTGCTCGTAACTTGGCAACCCTTGAGCCGATTTGAATCATTTTGATATCGAAATATGTGTCCTAGGAAGTTTTATTTACGGGTATATAAATTGTTTTGGTCGGGACTTTAGCAAATGGGCAAATTTCCAAAATTTTGGTCAAACTTTGTTGAGGTGTAGCTATGTAACCACTTAAGCGATTCGAACGAAATTTGGTGTGTGGATAGAGCTGCTGGGGGCTACCTGTAAAGTGTCAACAGATTTGATGTAGGACCCCTGAATCAATTGGTATTTGAGGCCAAATTTGGACGGACGCCATATATAGTCATCCGTGACACTACCACTTCTAACGCTATATTAATAGATTTGTGGCTCAAAATAAGTTCCTATGGGTTTTCGTGGGTGTTGTTTTGAAATCGTCACTGTATTTAGGTCACTATATACGTGTATAGGTAGTTATATCAATGGGTGAGACAAGACAAGTGGTGCGAAAGGGACGAGTGTCATGCGGTCTGTAGCAAATTCTGTTTATGTTTTCTATGCTACTGTGCTTTTGTTATAATTCTTATATATGCATAGATTACATAGATACAGTTCTGAGGTAGAGTTAACCTTTGTAGAGTGCGTATTAGATATCTTACTATCAGTTTTGCTGCATCTATGCCTTATTGAACAGCAGATTAATAAATATTTTTTTGGTGAATTACATCTTGGGTTCGTAACAGGAATATATATTTATTGAGTTGTTCCAGTGTATTTTAACGTTACAGTTTTTCATTTCTCCGAATTAATACACTTGGCATGTCGCCAAGATCCTAGTATATAGTAAATCAGAAGAAAGAAGAAATGAAGGCAAATTGGATTTAAAATGTATTAAAATGACATTTACGTTAAACTTAATGTATTGCGACGGCATTATTGTCTCTTTAGAACTTTAAAGAGACTGAGGAAGGTAATTATATTTATTTATCGAGACCTATAATTTTCTGATCAGTGGTCAGACACATTGTTTAGGCAAGCGTTGGGCAACCAGTACACGGCAGATAAAATATGAAGATCGTGATAACTTTTTCATCAGAATGCTATAAACGACACAACATATGATAATGCTCGTACAGTTTTAATAAATACAGTTCATTGCCAAGAACGCAGCAATGTAATTTATAGTTCACTCGCTTCGCTCGCGAGTGGAACGAGAATTTTCAATTTTGGCTCTGGAGTGGGGTTGAGGAGGTCCTGTCTGTGTGTGTCTGTGTCGCACCTGGATCTCGATAACGGTTGGGCGGATTTAGATGCATAACTCATTCGAACCGCAATGGTCGATTTAGGTGTGGTGACGGAGCCCGATTTTTGAATTTTTCCCGTGGGAAAAGTTATGTGACAAAATGACGTCATTTTGGCCCATTTTTCGGGCAACCCTCCAGTTTTTGCGACTTTTCTCAATAAGTAAACAAGGTATCCGCAAACTAATAGGCTTATTCCATGCAGCTTTACCTGGGCTTTCCATTGATATATAACAAGTTTTTCAACTACTTCCCAATCTGGAGTCTATAAGCTTACAGTTTGCGCCAAATTTCATATTTGGTGAAAAGGCGTGGAAAATACACCTAAATGTGTGTTTTTTGTTGATTTTAGTGTCTTATATTTCTGGGCCAACAAGCTCATTGCGAGTGTCAAAAATATTGTGTGGCAAATATTTTTCACACTTCTGCTTCATACTTGGTATGAAAAATGAGATTTTTCTCAGGTGTCGGTTCGAATTCTTTAGAATTAGCAATACGCAACGGTAACCAAGTAGACTACTAA